>BMAO01033900.1:0-24490 GCA_019973975.1 Trichonephila clavata | reverse complement strand
TTTTTCAAGTTTAAATTAGGGAAGTTTATTTAGTTTTTAAAGTCGCCCAACAGGAACTCAAAATACCATAATGTAGTACTACTATATGCTTACTATAATGTAGTTTGGCACATCATGAAAATATCAAGTTTACCTGCAATACTTGTAGTCACAATTCTTGTATTCGAAAGTCTTATTGCAGTATCAGTGAAGGGCTGGTTTCTCGGTATATCATTTTCAGTAGTATTCCATTTCTTTCAAATACTGTTTCTCATAGCAATGAGAAAGTTTGGCTGTGGCATTTCTCAACAGGAAAAAATTATGAAAAAGCTTCTAAATTATATAAACTATTTCTTAAAACAAAAATCGGCTTTAAAATCAATCTTAATCAAAAGTAATTGTGAGAATTCCAAAAACTCAAAACATAACAAGCAGAAAAATTTTAGTAAGGAAAATTGGAATTAATAAACACACACATTTCACACTAAAAGCGTTGATTGTGCTCAACAAAATATCTTTAGTTAATTCAATTAAAGAGAGAAAATGCTTTAAAATGAAACTGAAACCTTTAACTTCGAATATCTTAAAAACTAATTTGTTAACAAATCTTAAATTTGGTGGCAAGCTTCTCAATGATATCCACAAGAAAATGCAAAAAAGTTTTTTTCGGTAATTATGAAATTTGTACGGTACTATGAAGTCTTAATAGTGAAACCAGAACCTAATACATTTGTGTAGGGCTGTTTGTAATAAAGCGACATCTAAAACAAGGGTAATGTGCAACGAAACACGAATCACAAAAGCATCTATGTGCTCGCTTGCATGTCCTTGACAGAACATGCTCACAACTCCAACAAATGGCTCGAAAGGTGGATAGGGGGGGGGCTGAGAGGTAATTTTCAAAGAAAAAAGGATTATTTCCAGTAAGTAATTATGAAAAAGAAAATACAAAGCATAACTTTTTCTTCGAAATCAATATCGTATGCATTTACTGATCTATCCTTCTTTTTAATGTATTTTCTTATATTTTTTTATAATTAAGTGTTATATCGCATATTCTTGGACTCTATTTACTTTCCTATCTATACAATTTAAGTATATAGTTACTTCCAGGTTTAGCAGTAGGAGGATTTTTATTTACAACTACTGCCTTACCCTGACAATTTATTTCAGCAATTCTAAGATTATATTGTTCATTAATTTTCCAATTCATATTGTTTACCGTATTCCCATTGTATGTAAGTATTCCCATTAAGTATTCCAATAATATAGTGTTTCCACTGTTTTTATGACCAGAAATCAGATTTATAATGCATGAAGTAGAACAAAGAATTGATTTTAAAAACATTTAGTCTAAAAATGACATTTCAAGAAAGGAAATTCAAGAAACAAATAAATCACGATTAATAACGTTTAAAATAAACCTTTAACAAATATCTGAAAAAAGTTGGATAATTATTAGATTTGGGTAATATATATAAATTCCTTAATTGAAAACTATTGCGGAAATTAAATTTGATTTGGGAGTTTTTAACATATATCTCCCGCAAATAATAAATAGTTTAATAAAATTAATGATCGAAATTCTCAGTCTTAGGAATAACGTCATTCTATTGGAGATTCCTCTCCTAAATTTAGATATTAGATTTATTTAAAATTATATGCGATCGATTGCGAATATTACGAGAATTTTCTTCGAGATATTTGAAAGGCTTTAATGAGAATTTAGAGTCGTTTTAGGTAATTCCATAATTAATATTTTGGAATAATAAAAGCTTATCTATGATGATAAGCTTTTGATGTAAGCGGATGTATTTACTGAATTTAAAGTTAATTATGTTAGGAGAGTTGTTGCCAAAAACCTGATTGGAAATAAGCAAACTAAATTTTCGATTAATTATTTCATAGTAAAATTCTGTAAAATATTGCTAAAAATTAATTTCAACATAAAAAGTTAAGGAATTTTATACTTTATTCGATTGATATTGCAATTTCAAACTGTGGTGGTATCTTCCTAGCCAGTAACAACCTCCAGACAGGAGTGATCTTTTTTGTATAGTGATTAGGTTACGCGGCTACCAGCCCTAGCGTCGCGGGTTCCATCCACCGGATAAGTGCCACCACATTGATTACCTTGACTAACGCAACCTTCTAATCTGTCGTGGTGCCATCTACCCGCAACAAGAGCAACCAAAGTCATCAGACTCACTTGACATTACACCTCCAATTCACAACAACTCACACGCTCCCCATAACAAAAAAAATTATTAACCTATAATCCGACTCCCTGGTGGGAGAGTACTGTGGTGGTATTTTCCTAGGCCAGTAACAGCCTCCGGACAGGAATGATCACTTTTGTCTAGCAATTATGTTACGTGCAACGAACCGTGGCGTCGCGGGTTCTGTCCTCCGAATATGCATAACTACATAACATTTTATTACGAGCGACGTTTTGAAAGTAAGTTGCGTCTTTTTTTTAAAGGGAAAAGGGTATACAAGGAGAAAAAAACTATCGACATAAGAAATCCCATCCATAGCTGGTTTTACGATGGAAGGAGCGTCATCGCACGAGAAATAACAAATTTGCAGAGCGCCGAAGATGAAAGAGTAGTTGTAGATCGGTATGCCTATGGTATTGGAGTACAATTCTCGATTAAGGACAGACATGTGCAGATAACGTGCTCACCAGCGGAAATGCGTGCTGTTTTCCTGTATAAATGGGCCCATGGAACTACTGTGTCAGTCATCCATGAATGACTACTGACCATGTATGGTGATGAGGCCACGTGTTGTCAAATGGTTGATCGCTGGTGTTCCATGTTCAGAGATGGAAGGCATACTGTGGAAGGTGAGGGTCAAAGTGGGCATCCCTCTACATCAATTTATGAAAACAACATGGTCTCAGCGGACTTTCACCTATTTTCTGTATCGAAAGTCGCATGTCGCATTCTAGGGACATAACTTCCAAAACAATATTGAGGTGGAACAGGTTGTGAGACAATTCCTTTCATCGAAGAGCACTGAGTTTTATCAGAGTGGTTTCTTCAAATTGATTGCATTTCATGAGAAATGTCCTAACCCGGGAGCAGGTGAGCACTCGATATTAACGTTATAGGTCATGCCGATGACTGAGTTACCTCAATCATTTTTTTTATGATTCTTTTTATTGCACAAGAAAGAAATCGTAATTCCACTGAATAGTTTAACTAAGAGAAAGTATACTTATCTACTTTTAAGGGCTTTTAAATTTTTCTTTGATAATTTAAGAAAAAAACCAGTTAAACTAATTTAAAATGTTTCAAATGTGCGCGCTTTTAATAATGGACAGAAATCACAGACACTTTCGCTAACATTATAGGAATGATACTTGCAAGCCAAATTCTGTCATATTTTGTTCAAGTTATTGTAGTTTTATTGTTTTTTCGATGATCAACAAATAGCTTGTTGAACTTTTTCTAGCTTGCTTTTTCTTTTTGACAGAGGGCGCAGTATGTCTTGTGGTACACTTGTGACTTCATATCTTTCTTAATGGAATTTTTTAGGTAGCATTTGAAACTTTCCTTTCAATTCAAACGTTTCTTGTTCATTACTTTTCTCAACTTTACTTTCGCCATCATGATTAACATCCATTATTTCATCAGTTGCTTGATCAGTTTAAACTTCATCGAATTCAAATCACACTGATGCTTATTTCTTTCTTTATATTCATTTTATTTACATTTATAAACCATAATGAGACGTACAGCACAGCAATAAAAACCACTTCGTTTACAGGGGGAAAATGCAGCCTGTTTACGCATAGAAAACATTTTGGAATTAAAACCGTGGCGCAGGGAACTCAGTCATCCCAAGAACTCTTAGATTTAAGAAAACGTTTGCCACTCCTAAAAAAGAGGGAGATATTTGACAAATACATTTTAGTTCTCTATAAGATTGCTGTATTGAAGGATACTGACAAGCTCATTGGTAACAAATAAACAATTTTCACAGAATTAAAGACTTTGGGAGCCTGGGGTGACTCTGTGCCCCACGTGACCGCCCTCGGGTTACAGTCAGTGATAGCCGTGTCGAAAAATAATACAAGATGCGTAGAACATTATGTCCTGCTGCATTTTTTTGGCAATAAAATTTTCGTGTAAAAAAATAAAGAAACTTACTTTCGGAATGTCCTTTGTACATTCAATTTATATTGGAAATACTGTGCTCTAATTTTTGTAGGTTTTTACCTCAGTTTTTAGCCACTAAGAAGTCCTTGTTTTAGCTTCCAGCAAATTGCATTTGACCAATGAAGTGCGCACTTTAACCTATAATGAAGTTAATATTCAAAAATATTACAAACGCGAGGACTAATTCGCTTTCACAGATCCTGATGCGTCCTTATAAATAATCCAACAAAAAATCAAGACGCAAATAATTACAACAATTACTGGCAAATGGGAGCTAAAATCATGAAGGCTGTTGCTCCGATTTTGCCTTATTTTTATATGCTGCCAGGGGTGTTTTCCATGGTTCTGGGAATATTCAATCTGGAACTTCATGGACTGAAGTAAAATTGCGTTCAGTGATGAGTATCACCCAAATGACGAGCGGATATGTATGGAAACACTCAAGACAGAGCGATGGGAACGCATCCAACTTCACCCGCCCTAAGGTCTTGCAACTAGAAGTAATGGTATCATAGTAATGGTAATGTAGCTGGACTCATTTGATTTTCATCTGTGACTCTATTACTGAACAACGGTATGTTGACGAGATTCTAAATAACATATTACTTTTCCGTTCGCGGACCTGTGGGCTTATATTTCAATTGGATAATGTCCAACCTTTCTACTGCTTGGCTTCGTAATTCTTCGACAGTGGTTCGTGGGGATCATCCGATCTCTTTCGAATATAGCACGTTTAAGATACTGTAAGTTTTTCGTTTTCAATACTTGTACACAATATCTTCCAATATAGCTCGCTCTTGACGAACTATAATATATATGGGAGGGGGGGGGGATGATGATGATGATGATAAGTTCGGTGCTATACGTTGTACCTAGCACTCTAGAGGGAAGTTTACTGCCTTTACCAAGACGCAGTCTTGGAGTGGAGTTCGTCTTTTCTTCGCTCTCTAAGATATGTATACCATTGTAACAAAAGAGGTTCCCTATTAAGGTCAGTCTCTTAACGATTTTTATTTCTATCCTTTTTAGTTGCGACCTGCGGTAGAAAGGGTAGCTGCATCCCCTCTTTCTAGAGAGAAAAAAGTTGTTTTTGCTATTGACAGAGAAGATTCTTTTCCTGCCATAATTGCAATTGATATATATCTCCAAAATGTTTTGAGAGTCTCTGTATAAGGGATGTACTGAGTCACCCCTTAGTCTTAAAAGGTTGGAAGGAAGATTAGCCATAGTCAAATCAAACTTTTTTTATTAACAATTCTCAACACGGACACAAATTCAACAATTCGAACTAAAAAATGCACAAATTACTAAATATGTGAACCAGTCGTGGGGTAGACGAGATACTAGGAGAATTAATAGTAAATTGGACCACTTACGTCGAAGCAATACAACTTCTAATACAATTCGTTCAAATCTAAATTTAATGCTTAAATATGACGAAATCGTCAATTATAATATTTATTAAGTAACGAAGTTCACTTGCCTAACTTCACGCTAACCAATCATTGCTATCCGTCAGCACAGTCTAACCCTTCTCTCTCTTTTTAACTCGAAAGTTTAATCTTTATATACAGGTCTTAATTTATATACTCACATCTTCTTCTTCGAACGAAGGCTTTCAATAGGATAAATTTTAAAGACTCATTTTTCCCCAAGAGGACTATTAGTAAGAATAACCCGAATAGACCCATGACATCTGGATCATATTTTCTGTTGATGTTGTGGGCAGTCTCATGTTGAGATAGTGGGTCAGGCTGACCATTTGAATCACCTGTCGGGATTTATTGAGATTGCCTTAGAGAGGAATGAATGCATTATCAAACAGTAACGTTAGGCTGTACTGCCATCAACTGTTTAAATCCTAGGTCACGATTTTGGCGAGAAGCTGTTGATCAGTGAGTAACCCTAATGACATTCGAAGGGTTGGAGGTAGGGTGATTTGAACTGGTCACCTCTGGGTCTCCAGTGCACGCGTTAAGCAACTGGCAGGAAAAAGAATACCTGTTTGAGCCAGTCTTAAAGTGCTTTTTATGCCTACCTTTTGTATGTTGCGACTTGCGGCAGGAAGGGGTAGCTGCAGTGACAAATTAGATAGGGAAAACTCTAAAGAGAACCATTTATTCTCTATTTGACAAAATAGTTTGAAGGATATTTAGAGAGAACTCCGAGCGGAATGTAAAATATCAAGACCCATTAAAAATAAAAGGAGAAATAATGACTGGGAAAATAAAAAAAAGAAACTTTGTTTTTGTTGAACTCGCTTGTTCGAGTCTTTATGTCACTGAAGTGTCTTTGTGTAGAATGTAAATTTTTCTTTAAATATATCATAAACTTTTTTTGTGATACCCATGCGAAATTTTGAACAACGATTATTAAGTGCATAATACTTATTTAAATGTATATTGATTTTATAACAAAATATAATGAACAACACTACTAACAAGCAAACTAATGCTTCTTTGTGTTATAATGGCTTGCAAAGTATCCTTAAAAATAATTATCAATCTATATTTAAAAAGTTCTACTTGTAAATAAACGCATAGCAACTGTACTCTCAATGCTTCTAATTGATCGATTATACATACACATATCTCTCAAATGTTTCCTATCCAAAATTCATCTTCAATGAATTTTAGCATACAATTTCAGCATCTCCTCCACATTATCAAATTATGCTCACAAGTAAATTAATAATGGGTCTTGCTCTTTTAGGCTTGTTTTACTATATACGCAAGTTCATATTTTACTTTCCTATAAATATCTTTCACAGGTGTGATGTAAAAAAAAATAGACTTTCGATAAATTTTATATTCGCGAGAGTACAAAAGGACATCTTAGTTGAAAGAAAATCAAGTCTATAATCAACACTTGCTTTATTTGAGTTATTTTATTTATGAATTTTATTCCAAGTGATCCTATAAATCACGAACCCAAACCGTCGCGAACTCGAGACCGCGGTGTAACGTTTTCTCGCCTCACTGCGGCAAGATCAACTTCGTTATGCAGATAACATTACGTCGCTTATATCCACACGTGCACCCTTAAAATATTTCAGGTCATTTCATCTGACATCACACCGATATATGTGATAAAAATAACTGTTGAATTCCATCTGCGAGTCGATTCTCGAGTGAAATTCGAGTTGTAAGAAGGGACCACCCTACCTCAAGAGAGTGAAGAGAGCAGTCTGCTTGAAACACTTGGAAAGAAACGTCGTGTTTTGTCTCCTTCATCTACAATAAAATATTATGTAGTATTGCAAAACCCAATATTTGTAATAACTTGTATCTTTATGTAAATGTTGTGATTAGTAGCTGCAGACGTAATAAATCTATAACTTAATTTCTTAAGTTTCCCGATACTCACTAATTTTCCCAATTCGTCACACCAGTGTTTTTTCCAAGCAATTTTGGGTTCAAGTCCTGGTGAGACCTACGTGTAAAAGGGCTGATGCATGTTAAATTTGTCGAGGCTCAAACTCCTCGTATTGGTATGATGTAAAAATCTTGAGAATGCTGCAGCAGCTCAATTGACTCCTAGTCATTTGACCAAGTTTCAAAATTACGCGGCCCGAAATATATGAGTTAAACTTGTCGACAATTTGTAAGGGATAAGCTAAGTCATCTCTTAGTGTGAGAGGGTCGTAAGAACGATTAATCATAGTCAATGTAGCTTCAATTTATTCTCAGTTATGAACAACAACACAAATTCTATTCACCAAAGTTCAGAGATGCGCCCAAATACCCTATATGGAAAGCAATAGCGAGGTAGAAGAGATACGAGAAGACTTTAAATAATCAGATCACTTACTTCTAGGCAATATCTTCTAATCTAATTTGATTCCTAATTGACAAATCGTCAACTTTAATATTACAATAATCAGCTACAAAGTATACACGCCTCACTTCACGTTTAATCAATCACTGATAGTCATTAGCAGTCTAACCTCCCTCTCCTTCTAATCTGAAAGCTTAATCTTTAAATACATCTTAATTTGCATACTCACATCTTCCTCTTTGGGGGAAGGTTTTTAATGTAATAATTTTTAAGGATCCAATATTTCCTAAGAGGATTAGTATTTGAAAGAACGTAGATAGACCCTTCACAAATTGTTTAGATGTTTTAATCAAATTTCTTCCACTTACAAAGAAATTAATTTTCTTAACGTTAAGAAAGTTACGAAAATGTATACGATTTTTTTGTTTTTGTTTTGAAAATAAGTATAGGTATTATAGGGTGAAAAGAATACATTATTATTATAATAAATACATACATTTATAGATTACATAACACGCACGTGACACACGTGCATGTTAAAATCAAAATATTAAAAATCAGTAAACATTTTTTTTCCCTTCAAAATTATGTCAACTGAATAAATTTTTAAGAATACAGAAATTTTTTGGATTTTTAGAGATAATTCTAGTATTTTTTTATCTTTAAATGCAACAAAGAGTAGATTTTTTTTAAACAGACCAAAAAGACAGGATTCAAAATTTTATATCACTAAATTGGGTTTATAATGTTCACTTTTAATACACAAAATAAGATTACAATTTACGGTGTGCGTTATACTCAGGGAATAAAAAATGATAGCTATACAAATGAAAAAAAGTGATGAGCATAAAAAATTGCACATTTCTAGATACATCAAAGTCCAGTTTATTTAAAAGAAATGACATGCTCTATGAACTTGACGTTGTAGTTCTAGAACAGGGGTGGCCAATCAGCGGAACAGGTGTCACAATGTGGCACGGCGGAGTTGTAAAAGTGGCATGTGAAGATTTACTAAGATAAATAAACAATTTGAAACAAATGTTAATAGTTTTTCTTTACAATTCTATTTAAATACGATTGTCTCAGACAAAAAAGAATTGGATCAACATATGTTTGTGAAAAAATATTTCCTTTAATGAATATCAAAATATTACTCAGAACTAGCGATGATACGTACCTAAAAACAACCTAATTTTATTAGCTTCTTTCAACTAATCCTGATATAGATGACTTGGTAAAAAAAATTACAAATTCGAAAGCCACTTTAAGTACTGACTATTTAATAATGTTGTAAAATTAAATCTTTCAAGTTTTCCCTTTTTATTTTATACCTAATTTAACCGATTTGTAAAAAGTTTATTGAGAATACAATCTAAATTTGCACTTCTGTCTTACTTATTATATTACGTTAAAATCTCTATGACTTAGACTTGCATTGAAAAATGTGCTATTTGTGCAAAAATCCCATAATGAGCTCTTACTAGCATTTTTTCTCATTTTCATCTTTTTTTGTTGTTGTTGTTGTAAAAGTTGGAAGTGGCACGCATTACTTTTTTTTATCTTATCAGAAAGTCAGAAAGTGGCTCTCTTCCCAAAAAGTTGACCGCCCCTGTTCTAGAAGTATATTATTATTTCGAAATCTTGGGGTAATACCTCGAACAAATGACTTTAAAATACAAGAGCATTGCACTCTTACAGATTTCAGGTTTTCTCGTGAAAAACAGGGTGCTGCGCTTATACGGCAAATATACTTAAAAATTTAAGAACACGACTTGAAAATATACAAGTGTGCTCGAAGATGCGAGTTATACGCTGAATTTTACGGTATATCAGTGCTTCTCTCTCTCTCTCTCAAACTTTCAATATTTGCGACCCTATATTCAATCATATAACTTTTATTGCACCCCTTCAATATAATAATACTGTATTGAATTCAATAATACTATACTTTGAAGCCAAAGCTACAATACGACTTAAACCTCTTAAATGCCCCCGACGTATATAAACGTCTCACTCAGTCAATGCGTTAATTGCCTCGGACGTATATATACGTTTTTCCGAAGTACGATCTTTTCTGTGTATTGCTATCCATAAAATTATTCCGAAGGCTTTGGGAAGAATAAAAGGACCTAGACTGTACTTGCGAAGGATTTACTTATTTCAGAAAAGATTTTACTTATGTGTGCGTACATATACGTCTTTCCGAAGTACGATCTTCTCTGTGTATTTCTATCCATAAAATTATTCCGAAGTCTTTGGAATACAATAAAAGGACCTAGACAGTGCTTGAGAAGGATTTACTTATTTCAGAGAAGGTTTTACTTATAAGTGCGTATATATACGTCTTTCCGAAGTACGATCTTCTCTGTGTATTGCTATCCATAAAATTATTCCGAAGTCTTTGGAATACAATAAAAGGACCTAGAGAATGCTTGTGAAGGATTTACTTATTTCAGAGAAGGTTTTACTTATAAGTGCGTATATATACGTCTTTCCGAAGTACGATCTTCTCTGTGTATTGCTATCCACAAAATTATTCCGAAGGTTTTGGAATACAATAAAAGGAGCAAGACAGTGCTTGCGAAGAAATTACTTATTTCAGAGACGGTTTTACTTATGTGTGCGTATATATACGTCTTTTCGAAGTACGATCTTTGTGTATTGCTATCCATAAAATTATTCCGAAGGTTTTGGAATACAATAAAAGGAGCAAGACAGTGCTTGCGAAGAAATTACTTATTTCAGAGAAGATTTTACTTATGTGTATATTAATTTTCATCTTTCCCAATACATCACATATGCTCGCCTACGTGGAAAACGATGGCATTGGGGAGCGAATCACGTAACTTTTTATCGGCAGTTTAGGGATTAATTATAAACCGTACACATTATCAAGAGATAAAAGTGTTATTTTTTGTAAAAATTTTATATATGACAAGCCCATGAGGTTACTGGTAATTATTAAACGTGTTCTTAATTTAGAATGTTAAATTAATTATAAAATACATTGTGTGCAGTACTGATACATTTATAAATGCATTATATCAGTGGAGATGTGTATTTTATATTTTATTATGCTAGAATGTATTTTGCTTGCTTATTGTTAGTAAATTAATAATTTTTTAAAATAATCTTTTGTTTTCGACTTTTCAATGTGCTCGCGCCCCCTCGTGGAGTAATCACGCCTCCTAGGGGGTCCCGCTTCACAGTTTGAGGAACGCTGGCATATATGCATATGCATGTATATGCTGGCATATACTGCCTTTTTGTTTTATTACTTCATCGCTCATGCATGCATGTGCTCGCATATGTGAAATTTATTTATTAATTTTTAATACGTTTAAATTATTTCAATATATTTTCTTTACTTTTAAGATTAAAAAAATTGCTCTGATATACTCGCATTACATTAATAAATTTAGTCCTTCTGTGTATGGAAGCAGAAGCGAAATTGGTTAATAATTACATTAAAAAAATTGGGTTTTTTTGTAGCAACTTCTCAATTACATTTCTTCCAATTCATAACTATGTAAAAATTTAGCAGTTGTAATAAAATAAGTTTTACAGAAAAAAAACCCCAAATAATTTGAAACTAATTTTACAGCAATAAATCAAAAAAAGAATTCAAAGTTTGAACAGAGGCATAAATTTTTCATTTGGTTAAAAAAGTTACAGTAAATAAAGATAATGTGTTCATTTCTTGTATACTGGTAAATAAGCAAAATTAATTAATGTTTGCCTACTCATATTTCTTTTACCTGTTTTAGACTAATAACTATTCAAATGTGGGTTGTACATAAATAACTTTTACATGCATAATGTTCCTAAGATATATAATTCTATATTTAGAAATGAATTTCTGGAGTAAAAGAGACAGCAAGATACTTTCCTTTCAGCATTTTGAGACATAATGAGGAAATCGTTTGCGGAATATTGATTGTCCAGACTATTTGTGTCACTAGAAGAAATAAAGGGAGGATGATTTCAGAGCTACTATGAGAATCCCTGACTTGTTCAGCTTTTAACTTATTTGGTTTAATGTTTCTGAAATGTAAGCAAATGAATCGATATGAAGACTAATTGCACTTTATTTGAAGAGTCATCTTAGAAACATGAATAAAATCGAGTCAATTTCGAAGCTATTTTGAGAGTGAAAATAAAACCTTTGAATGATTAATGCGTTCGGTAATGACAGCACCAGATTAGGAAGCTTTCTCTTCAACTGAAAGCCAAGTAAACTTCAATTAGATTATTAATTGACTTTAAGGATCCTATTACACAATTAATTCTTTTGGCGAAATAAAATTATTTTA
This sequence comes from Trichonephila clavata, assembly GCA_019973975.1. Taxonomy (NCBI): domain Eukaryota; kingdom Metazoa; phylum Arthropoda; class Arachnida; order Araneae; family Nephilidae; genus Trichonephila; species Trichonephila clavata. Next base: position 12,255 of record BMAO01033900.1, on the reverse strand, counting down.
ATGTTCTGTAGGCTATCAGTGTTAAAGTTAATGCAAAAACTAATAATGCTGTTTTTACCCCCATTTCAATACTTAAAAATCTTGAACGCTAGAAGGAATTAATGTTGTATTGTCGTGACCCCGAAGTTTACTAAATTCCTGGCTAGTGAAAGGGATCACACCAGTAAAATGTTTTAGCTCTAGTAAAATGTTTTTTTATTTACAAACTTTAGTAGAAATTGACATCTTTGTTATGGTTATCAGTGCGACATTTTACACCTTTAGCTATCAGCTACTTGTATTAGTATACACTAGTCTCTCCGGTCTTCAACTGGTTACCGTAATGTCTACGATCCACCCAAAATTGAGTTACTAGTAATGTGCTCGCAACTCTAGATGAGCTTCCTATTTTCCTGGAACACCGGTATCAATGTGTCGATGTTCTACATCCTTTCGCTGGAGAAAATTCGTTCAGATCACTCCTCCAGTCGCTCTTCTTCGCACTGCCAAGCAACATTTCATCTTTTTTTACAATCGCTGATCTCAAAGAAGTCCCCGGTCACCTTCCGATCCATTTCTTTAAGTTGTCTGAGCGGGCCTCTCTTACGCGTTTACTATTTCTGATTGGAAGGAACCCGGGTCTGCACCCGACATTCTCTATCTTGATCAAAACCGCCATTCGTTCTTTAGGGACAAATATGTGTCTGGACTGATATCCTCTATGTCTCCGCACTTCGTAAACCATATGGAGGGTCTATAAATGGACATGTCATTTTGACACTCAGAATACACTGTCCTTGGTATTTCTCTCTTCTTTCTACTCTTTTCTCTTCAAATGTATCATGGCCACATGTGGGAGGGAATAAAAGAATCGACAGCCATCAAAACAGGTGCGTCCCTTCCATAGAGCTCTAAGAAGAAAATGCCACTTGGTGAATCCATTCGACTCTGGATGTCGGAGAAGAAAAAGAGGGGTACTAACCAACAGTCGCAGATTACAGCTGTTTCGCTTCAGGGCGTAAGAGAAAACTATAGATCCATTTGAAAGAAGAAAAAAAAAATGGTGTTTCTTTTTTCGCCTTTAGGTGTCAAAAACTAAAAAAAATAGGGATAGTAAACGTCTGTCTATAAGCCAATGCTACAATGTGTAATTCAAATCGTAGAAAATTTTATTTTTGTGAAAATTTTTAAATAAATGGATATTATATTTAGAAGTAAAAATGTACAATATAACTAACTGGCCATTATTCTCTTGCTTTTCTGGATATTTCATGATATTGTATGACTATATACCGTTCTTTAAAGGTATTAATATTTAAGTCCTAGCATTAAACTTTCATTTTTATAGAAAGACATTCTTATAAACTTTGATTTAAAACAGAAAATATATGAATTTCTAAAAGGGAATCTAATTATCTTTTACTCTCTCATATTCCCCTCCTCAGAGTCTATTACCGCAAAACCCATTTTTAGCGGATCTGTGCCCAAGAAAAGCAACCTACATATCAAATTTCAAATATTTTAGTCTTATAACTAAATAATGGGAATTTTGATTCACAACACTCCCCTTAATCTCTTCCAACATCCCTTAGGAGTCGTTTTCCACAAAACCCGTTCTTAGCGAATCTCTACTCAACAAAACACATGTTTATCAAATTTCAAGTCAGAAGGTCTAATAAATCTGGAGATATCGTGATCAGTGCGTGTGTGTGAGTTACCTTTCTTCTATGTAATTGTATAGAGATTGTATAAAATGAGTCATCATTAATCAAAATATAAACAAAAGATGCTTACAAATGACTTATTGTTCAATTTATATAAGCTGAGACACACGTAAAAATTGTAACATATTTTCTAGGCTTATTTAGATTTATAATATTTTTTCAGATACTTTGACTGCATAAAAAAATCAGAGATCACTTTCTCTTCAAGCAACTTAACGAAAGAAAAAAAAGGCATGCTTCGTATAAAATTATTTTGATATTATAATAATTAATTAATTTTTGTTTTATTTAAAAATAGATTTTTCTAACACAGTTATTTGTATTGTCTTTAATCGAGATATTTGCTAACATTTAAAACAAGTGACCGATTCAAATGTTTTAAAAATAGTTTTAAGTGCAAAAGAATACTTCAATGAAAAAAAGGAACGCTTTTCATGTAGAAGTGGTAGAAACTTATATAAATATCTTAATTACAGTGACAGAAAAACCAATACAATTTAATCTTAATCGTATTGTTTTAAGAAATGTGCTATCACTAATTACCAAGGGTGTTAAATCGTCCACGTATCCACAAATTTCATGCGCAGCACCTTCACATTACAAAATTATCACCGTAAAAATATCGAAGGGCATGTGATATTTTTGAGGCTTACAAATTTAGGGATAAATTTCAGGACCTGGGGTCCATATAAAAATTAAAATGACACAGATTCCTAATTTATATGTCTCTTATCACTGTTCGTTCTTTTCCATCCCAGTTGCTGCATCGAGGAACGAATTAGTGAAATTACTATTAAAGCATGGGGTCTTCAACCTGTGGGCCACGAATGGCCCCCTGAAGGCATTTTAGTGGACTTCATTTGAGTTTGAGGCAATTAAAAAAAATTGGTGTAACAAACACCATTTTTACTGTTATTCTTGATATTTAAAACATTTTACTGGTGTGTCTGGTATTCATTTGAGACCAAAGTTTCCGAAAAGGACGAATTTTTTAAAAATTTCACTGGATTTGAAATAATTTTAAATAAAAAAATATGATTATGCATAAAATTTCAGAAATTTTCGGAAAAAATGTGGATTCTAATTTTTAACAAATTTGCAAAATATTTAATTTAACTGTTTTGAATTCTATACATAAATATGTACAAATCTATAAACACCATCTCTTTCCTTAGAATCAGTTGTAGTCTTGTATGACAAACCTCCCTTTTTTTATATAAATTTCCGGACCATAATAATTTTTTACAGTTGTGTTGCCCGTGGATCACTGTGCATTTATTGACGTGGCCCGCGGATCATTGTAAATTAAGTAATTAGGCCCTCGAGGGTGAAAGGTTGACTCCTCATTTAAGTTGTAGCCATTCAACAAAAATTAGCGTTTTAAGTAGTTTTAATCCGTTACTACTCACGCAGGGTGTGTCATACCCACCGTCTAACTTTTTTCAACGCTTCTTCTAAACTTTTTTTGGAAAACGGATAGTTTATCGTGTAGCTCACTTTTAGGTCATATCCTTTGAGGGGCCTTAGCTTGTAGGCGAATTCTAAATATATATTTTTGGATATCACCACTTCGGGTATGTCATACCCTGCGCGTAAATCACCGTTACAGTTCTGAATGCATGATATATTTTAAATCTTACATATTCTATGGCGTATTATTGTAGTTATGATGAAAAAATGTTGTATTTAAGTAATTTTTTAAATACAGTATTTAATAGATATAGTACAACAGTATTTTCGGATGAAGAAATTCACTTCGCAGTTATGATGAGGAAAAAGCAAATGAAGAGTATAACAGCAATTATGATTCCTCCACTGAGATCGATCCAGATTTAGAAAAGGGAGATACTGTAGCAAATAAATGTTTTATATGTAGACACAAAAACATTTGAGAAGAACGTAATTTTAAAGGAGATAACTGGAGCACATCTTATCCAATTTCAGATGAACTTTTGAAAAAAAAAAACTATTGCTGAAACAAAATAAGAGAAAATAAAAAAGAAATTTCAAAATTTTTAAGTTTAAAGAATGAGGAAGTTTACTTCTACATGTTTAGTTTGAAAAAGATACAGAATATAAAAAAATTAAGATCCAGTGAAAACATCGCACTCCCTCACGACGCTATTAAAGGAGTGTATAAACAATGCACTGAATGCCCTTATAAAAAAGAACAGAACAACTAAATTTACGCGTGAAAAATGTAATAAACATGTTGTACATTCTACTTTTCTTCCCTTTTAACCTTTGTATACAAATGTTACGGTAAAAACACAATATAAACACCCTTGGGTATGACACACCCTGCGTGAGAACTTTAGGTCGTTTTTTTTTCATGCGAGTGATGCCAGGTTAAAGAGGTGTGGCTAAATTCCTTCAGAAATTTCGAAGTGCTAAAACTTGAGAGATATCTAGAATTCTCTCTCTCTCTCTCAGTTATACCTCGACTTAGGCTACTGCGACTTACGCGATTTTTAAATCTCATCGATTCATTTTTTTTCCTCACTGAAACAAAGGTGGAATAAATGTCAGAGCCTTATGAAACTGGTAATTTGACTGAAGAAGTTGTCGATCTTGCCAGGCAAATAGATTGAGGCGTGGATAGTGTTGACGTTCAAGAGTTGCTCAATTCACACAATCAGGAGCTGACGGTCGATGAGCTCATAGAAATGCATGAGCGAGACATTGAAGAACTTCAGTTTTTAGACCCAATTCAATCAGAAGATCAAATGATCGTTGGTAATTTGACAGAAAGACTCAGTTTAATTGAAAAAAGAGTTAGAAATTTTAGAAAATATAGACTCCATTGAAGAGCGTATTTTTTCAACAAAACAAGGAATAAAAAAGTTATTACTATGCTACGACAAAATTTTGATGGAAAACAAAGAAAAAACTTTGATCCGGTAGACAATTTTATTAGATTTTATTAAACCTTGTACATCAAAACAACTTTGGTTTTTGTATTTGTGTTACATAAGATTTTACTAAACATTTTTCTAAATTACCACTTTTTTTCGTTCCCAAGTTAAGTTAATTTATATGTATTTACGTGAAAATTCTACTTGACTTAAGCGGTTATTACCCAGTCCCACCTGTCGCTTAGGTTCGAGGTATTACTATAGTGTTTCTCAAACTGTAGTGTGCGTCTTCCTTGGGGAGCGTAATAACCCTATGAGGGGGAGCGAGCATATTGAAAAGTTCGAAAACAAAATATCATTAAAAAAATTATTAATTTACTAAAAGTAAACAAATACAATACATTTTGGAATAATAAAAATAAAACATGCATTTACACTGACATGATATCCTTATAAATATATCAGAACTGCGCAATATTTCATAATTAATTTAACAATACAAAGTTAAGAACAAGTTTAATAATTACCAGTAACTTCATGGATTTGTCATATATAGAATTAAAAATAAAAATTAACACTTATCTTGATAATTTGTATGGTTTATAATTAATCTCTTAAATGCCGATTAAAAATTACGCGATTCGCTCTGCAAGGCCGCCGTTAAACACGTAGGCGGTGTGGTGTATTGAGAAAGGGGAGTACAAAAGATACAGTTCGGGAAATCCTTTGATACACTGTCAGCGTCATTTTATTGCATTCCAAAGCCTTCGGAATAATTTTATGCATAGCTGTGCACAGAACATATCGTACTTCGGAAAGACGTGTATATACATCCGGGGCAATTAATGCACTGACTGAGTGAGACGTTTATCTGCGATTGTAGCCCTTTTGAGGTTACAGTAGTATTGAAGGTTTAGCCTCAATGTATAGTAGTACTATTGAATTAAATACATTGTTATTGCATGAAGGGGGGGGGGAGGACGAGGAAAATTAAGATTGAATGTTGGGTCACAAATTTTAAAAGTTTTGGAAGCACTGTATGACTGTATTTTGATGAAAACAGACACATTTGTACAAAATTTAAAAATAGAAAATAACTATTCAACCAGCAACTTATCAATAGTTGTAGTTTGGATTGCAAATTATAAGGGCGATAAGAACTACTAATGTTTTTATAGTTGTAAACGTGAAAAAAAATAATGCAAAAATAAATTTCTCTAATTATATGAGTATGGTATCCATTTAAGTCACTCAAATCTAGCCAAACAGTGCAACGAGATTCAGATAATTTCACAACTAGGTCACTCTTCTAATACGCGGATATAATTGAATAAATTCCCACCGTAGATTGAAGGTAATTTTTTAAAAAATATATTCGTCGAACATGATACAAACGTATTCTAAAAAGGCAGTAATATATATTAAAAGAATTAGTTAGTCAAATTCACGTTCAATTGATGGCATAAACTCATTAAGAATTTTTAAAAAAAGGAAGCGCTAAATGCTAGTTTATTGAATTTTAAAATTTTAAATGTCTCATTGAGAACTCATTTCTGCGATATCACTGCACTTAGAACAGATTTTTTTTTGTGATGAATTCAACCATCTCTTTTTTTCTGTATTAAAAATATGTCTCAGAATATGGTTTCATTAGGAATTTAAGGCATAACACATTAAGCTAAAATTAATACAATTTTTTTTTTTATTATTGCATTTTTTCATGGCTCATATATTTGGAAAGCTTACCCCAAACTTTCAGATTTGAAAACCAATTAGGTTTTAAGGTATTTGAAGTTTCCTGAGTCTGATGTTAGTTTTGGTTTCAATTTAAAGAGTTTTTAAATTTCTAAATAAAATTAATTAATTAAAAAAAATTGAGCACAATCCATTTGTTCAGTGTGAAATGGCTATTAACTGCAATTTTTATTACTAAAATTTGTTCTATTTGCTTATGTTTTGAGATTTTTTTGTGTTTTCTCATGGTTACTATGGTTACTTAAGATTGATTTCAAGACCAATATTTATTTTTGCACATATTTTATATAGGAAGCTTTTTACTTTGTTTTCATTAACTTTTCCTTGAAAAAATGCCACGACGAAAACATACTCAAATTGCAATAAGAAATAATATTTGGAAAAAGTGAAATCGTTTAAAAATGACAAATTAAAATCCAGCCTTCAGGTGATACTACAATGAGATTTCAGAATACAAACGTTCTGAATACAAATATTACAAAAAGAACTCAATATTTCCATGATTTTTTCCAAACAACATTATAGTTAATATATTATAGTTCTATATTAAGTATTTTTAAGTCGTGCAACAAAATCTCAAACTCCCAAAACTTTCCCGATTTTAAACTGAAAAAAAAAACTTTTTTTTTGTATAAACCTGGCAATTTTTAACTTAAGTTAGTATCATTATCATTTTGTACGTAAATGCTTTGTATTTCAAAACTTTTTTGAAAATATTAGGTTAAGATTAAGCGTAATAACTTGTAGTTGAAACAAATGCTAGCAATAACATGCAAAAATATATCTTGAATTTAAAAGAAATATTTTCAGCCATATTCAATTAAAGTAGTGTTTTAATGTAGAACATAATTTAGAAAATAACATTAAAAAATTGTAGCCTTACATGCATTATAAAATTTTCCTTTTTAAGGCTTTACAAACTTTAAATGACTCAGACTTTTAATTTTATAGATGTAAGTATATTCTAATCCCTAATGCTTTTCTTTTGTTCAAGGTAGAATCTTGAAATTTTTTGTATATACTCCTAATTATATGTTCCATAAAAATTAGTATGGATTTAGGTCTAAGGCCTCTAGTTATTTTTTTTTAAAAAAGGGCATTAGAAAGCCGTGGTTGTCAAGTGGTCAAGGTAACGGACGTGGCTGGCGTATTATGTGTTCGAGCTTATTACCGCTGAGGCCCGCCATTCAGAGGGGACTGATGCATGTAAAATAAGTCGAGGCTCAAACGTGCTCCTGTTGGTGGGGTGTGGAAGTTAGGAGAGGGGGTGCCAGCTCAGGTGTCGGTCTCATCACTTTACGTCCTAATCACTTCAAAATTACGAGGTCCGTCACCGAAAGCCCTCGTGTAGCTGAATAGTGCGAGCTAATATTCGCTCACTCACATGAAAAGCGCTTAAGTTAATGCTGTAAAATGTTCGTGTTTTTTTCCAGGTTTAGCCATAAAAATAATTATTAAATATCAACAAGGGAACAGATTTTCAAATCCATACTAGCTTTTGTTGCCAATAATCTATCAGAAATGTAAATGACTAAAATATTTTTTAAATTGAGCATTTTATAAATTTTTTTATAAAAACTTCAAATATTGGTCATTTTTTTAAAATTGTGAAATAATAGCTGCTTAAACGGATTTTTTACTTTCGGAATCAACTTAATAACATGATCTGAAAGTAAAACATTAATTACTAATACTGTATCCAAAATTTTTTTTTAAAAGAAAAGTACTGTGTGCAGCCTTAAAACTAAAAAAAAAAAAAAATTGCGTGAACTCAAAAGGTTTGAAAAATAAAAAGGAAACGTTCGCAATTTGTTTCAAGAATTTTTCCCATTTAATGAAAATTTGAGTTGTTTAACCCTTTATCTAGCACATTATGATTTACTGCAATTTTTTTCGTGCAATATTTTTTTTTTTTGAATCACTACATCGAAAACTAAGGGTTATACATAAATAAAATACTCCACTTTGGGAAATTTAATCCGTTAGAGCTAATTGATTAAATTGGTTCTTTAAAGTACCACCAGTACTCGGAGGTTCAAAATATTCTCATAATACAAAATGATCGTATGACTTTCTTTAGGGAGTTTTAACTCTTAAAAATGCTAAATAACTATGAACACTAATATTTATCTGCACAAAATATTTATTTTTGAAAATTATAAAATTTTCAAAATTTATTTACTTCTTTTACACACAAAAGCAGGTTTTAAACATAAGCATAATTTGATGATATTCAAAGAAACAGTTTTTCTTTTCATTGTATACACACAAATTCACTACACATCGTGCATTTTGAGTGAGATTTTGATTGAATGTTTCTTAAAGCACTCCATCATGGAGTAGGAAATTCTCTATTTCCTGAACATGCACCTTGACTCTAATTCAGTCTCTTAGTCGTTTTCTTAAGAATTTAACGAAAATTCCAGGAGATAATTTGCCACAACTTCTTCTTCCGAAGAATCATGTATTAGTACATCACAGCTTTCAAATGGTAGGTTCTGTAATAAATCTAAAATCTCTTGAAGACAGAACTTCCTTTTTCCAGACACTCTAAGAAAAGGCAAAAAACAGTAATAGCACCTTGAAAACTTTTTATTATTGTTAAATATAAGTTTTACATAAAGAAATTAAAATGTTGCTAATTTTTGAATAAATTATGGATTTTTCATTTAATTGTGTAGTAAAAAAAATAAACTCGGATTCAAAGTTCAAATTTTTTAAAAAACGTTAAAATAAAAATAAGTTAAGCTAAAAAGAAATGCCAAAAAAAAAAAAAAAAAGCATAACTCTGTTGTACTAAAGTGATGACGCTACGACACAACAGTAAGCTACACAGACGAAAAATAAACGACTAAGTTCTTGCTCTAACATCCAGTGTACTTTCGGTACTTATAAGTACCACAAAGTTATTCAATTGTAAAATTAATTATGTACACTGATCACTTGAAATAAATAGTCAAACCATTTTCTGAGGTCTTAACTAACGTACAAACAAATAAGTATGTTTGAACATTAACTACTTTTTCGGAACAAAAATGACAATCTTCGCAATTTGATCAAAATCTCAGCTGAAAACGCAACTTCTGTTTTAAAGCTATTCGCCTTCTTCGCCAAAATATTCATCATAGAACCTGCTCTGGCAATCCTGCCGAGTGAATGTGTATTAACGTCGCACTTTTCAGCTACACAAAAGCTTTTGGCGACGGACCTCGTTATTTTGAACCATGGTCAAGTGACGAGGACCACACCTGAGCTGGCATCTCCTCTCCCCTAACTACCAGACCAACGGGATGCCGTTTGATCTCTCGACAGATTTAACATGCATTGGTCCCCTACACGGTGGGTCTTCAGTAATTGTTTTTGCTAATGCCACCTGTCTGACGTAGTCAGATCGAGGCCCACGAAGTTCATCATGGCATCGGGCTAGATTGTACGCACCATGCAGGTGATAGTACGTTTTGGATCGGTTCCACCCCAATTTTAAGGGAGAACACCCTGGGAGTGGTCAGGGGCTTCCCACCTCTCTTCTCCTTCCACCAACCTCACGAGAGAACTTACGACTCTACGGCTATTTAGAGTACCCCCATGCCGCGAAGGCACTATACATTTACAAACATCCATACCTTCTCTGGGATTCGAACCCAGGCTCTACGGCACAGCAGTCAGCGTCGCTAACCACTATACCGGATGGGCGACAGAGTCTTCAGTAGTATCGGGTTTGAGCTCATGACACGCCAGCCACGAATCCGTTACCTTGACCACTAGGTTACCGCGGCTATGCCATATATCCTGGAAGAGTGGAGTTAAAAGAGTGTTTCTACTAAATCGCGTCAGAATATTCATAAATGTGGTTATTCTGTGTAATTTTTAAGTGAGTGGTACTTGTACCGTCGGTAGATAAAAGGTTAGTTAACATATCAAAATGTTGTGAGATGTACTATCTGAATAGTTTTTAAATAAGGAATGAAAAGGAGTAAACATTATTTTTATACCATCATTTGACTAAAAAAATATTTGTAATCAATTAAAACAATTTTTTTTAATACGGCCGCCATATTTGGGAATCCTACTCGATAAAACAAGATCGCAATTGCGTGATACAAAATAATTACTTTTTCAATATTGTTTTTTTATCCACCATTTTATTTCCCTCCGCTCCTTCCACCCTAATGGTTTAAGCAACCAACAGAGGGGAAAAAAAGCATTGTGTCAAACACGCGGCCCGTGGGCTGTGTGTGGTGCGCAACGAACATTTTTGCAGCCCTTCCAGTATATTGGCTCGTAAAAATATACAATAAAATAAACTGATGCAATAAAAATAAAATAGGTAGGTAAACGTTTTTTTCCCCAATTTTTTCTTTTTTTTAAAATTCCTACTATTAGTTCACACACACATTCTCCCTATATATATTTACTAGCTGTATTATATCTGCTTCGCTGGGTATTTCATGATATTTTATAAATTTTTGTTGGTTATATATATGTATAAATTTTTGATATATAAGCCCTAGCATTAAGAATTCGATTGTATTGAAAAATATGCGCCCCTTACGTTCCTCAACGCCACTTGGGAGTCGATTTTCACGAAACGCATTTTGTGGCGTATCTGTATTCTATGAGAGGAATCTGCTTACCAAATTTCAACACTGTGCGTCTAATAGTTTAAAAATCGGAATAATTATTTATATCTCCCCTTAACCCCCTGCAACACCCCTTGGGGGTCATTTTTCCCAAAACCCATTTTGTAGCGGATATTTACTCCATGAAAGAAACATGTCTACCAATTTTCAAGCAGGTTGGTCAAGTAGTTTAAAAACGAAAATATTTATCTATTACGCCTTAACCCCCCCTCCCTCGCAACGCCACTTGGGGGGTTACTTTCCCAAAAACCATCTTGTATCTGATCTCTACTCTATGAAAGGAATCTATTTATCAAATTTAAAGACTGTGCGTCTAATAGTTTAAAAATGGAAATAATTATCTATAACGCCCCTAAGCCCCCAAAATGTCACTTGGGGGGCGATTTTCACCAAACTCATTTTGTAGTGGATCTCTACTCTATGAAAGGAATCTGCTTACCAATTTCAAGATTGTACGTTGAGTAGTTTAAAATGGAAACAATTACTTATAACGCTCCTCAACCCCCCCCCCGTAACGCCCCTTGTGTTTCGAATTTCGCAAGATTCGTTCTTAACTAATCTCTACTTCATGAAAGGAACATGTCTACCAAATTTCAAGTCTGTAAGTTGAACAGTTCCGGAGATATCGTGATTAGTTAGTCAGTCAGTGAGTGAGTCGCTTTTCTCCTTTATATATATAGATAATTATTTATATCTCCCCTTAACCCCCCCCCCCGCAACACCCCTTGGGGTCAATTTTCCCAAAACCCATTTTGTAACGGATATTTACTCCATGAAAGAAACATGCCTACCAATTTTTCAAGCTGGTAGATCAAGTAGTTTAAAAACGAAAATATTTATCTATCACGCCCCTTAATCCCCGCAACACCACTTGGGGCAAATTTTCCCAAACCCATCTTGTAGCTGATATCTACTCTATGAAAGGAATATATTTATCAAATATAAAGACTTTGCGTCTCATAGCTTAAAAATGTTAATAATTATCTATAACGGCCCCTAAGCCCCCGCAACGCCACTTGGGGGTCAATTTTCTCCGAACTCTTTTTGTAGGGGATCTCTACTCTATGAAAGAGGAATCTGTTTACCGAATTTCAAGATTGTACATCGAGTAGTTTAAAAATGGAAACAATTATTTATAACGCCCCTTAACCCCCCGTAATGCCCCTTGCGATTCGAATTTCACAAAAATCCGTTCTTAGCTGATCTCTACTCCATAAAAGGAACATGTCTACCAAATTTCAAATCTGTAGGTTGAATAGTTCCGGATGTATCGTAATTAGTCAGTGAGTGAGTGAGTCGCTT
>BMAO01033899.1:0-17795 GCA_019973975.1 Trichonephila clavata | reverse complement strand
TATAGATGTGGTAATAAAAATGGCTGCTCTCTTCAATGTAGAAGCAAGCTTCTACACACAGCTAAAATGCTTCATTTTTCTCCGCCCTTAAGATGATCGGCGGCCTTCGGAAGACCTTTCACTGCATCCTATATCACAATCACAATGATACCGTTTCCTGTTCTCTACTTGGAGCCATTTCGAAAAAGTACAATTATTCAATTAATGCCAAACGCAAGTCATTCGATGATCATGTGATGAGAAATAGAATATTTATCTATCAGTTGGTGGATTGAAGAAGGCATGAGCACAAAAATAGATCCTTTAAATGCATACCAGAAAGTAATTTACCCGAGTATGTCACATTCTATTTTGAAACATAGTACTTAATCGAATGTTTCTAGAATTTCTCATTGTTAGAATATTCCTTATTCGATTATATTTTTTTGTAATCGCAAATTTTCAGGAGAAAAATCGTTTTATTGGTTTATAATATTTTTTTTTACAATTGGAAAGAAAAATACCCCAAAATTTGGTAGTTTAGTTTGTGCAGCATTAAATGTTCTGCTGCATTACTCCCAGTGTTGACTCGTGGCCGTGGTAGCCTAATGGTTATGGTTGAGAACTCGTGGTCGACATGTCATGAGTTCGAGCTCTTGTGCGACTGAAGACCCGCCATATAGAGGGGTCGACGCAAGTTAAATCGGTCGAAATTCAAAGCCCACCCGTTGACGTGGTGTGGTAGCTTGGAGAAGAGGAAATGGCTCCAGCTCAGGTGACGTCTTTGCCACTAATCTGAGGTACAAAATTCAAGTTCCGTCGCCAAAAGCCAAGGGCGTAGCTACCGCCGTATCAGTCGTATCTATGATATGCCCCCCTCCCCCCAAGCTGTAGGGGTTCCAATATGTGTAAGCCAAAAATCGTTATATATTAAAATGCCCAAAAAGGGCCCCACAAAGAATTTTTGGTACAGGGCCCTCTCAAGACTAGCTACGCCAGTGCCAATAGCCCTCGTATATTCTCAAAGAACGTCGTTCATAAATACTCAGTCACTCACCCAGTGTAGACTGTTATCAAGTACGCGATAAAAGGCAGCAGGAAACCTTACATTTGAAATTGTGTGATCACAGAGATTTCAATTTTTTTCAACTTTTAACGTTTTTACTTCAATTTTAGATTAAAATATTTAAGGCGATGCTAAAGAAATCTTCATGAGTCAGTTAGCCGAATTTATAAGATTTCTCACTGAACATGCATATTTGGTCTGAAATCAATCATGGGTAACCGGAGAATGCGGATACTGCGTTTTATTTGTGTCAAGTTTGTGGAAGGATGTTCGAAATTTGGGAATTTTGTGCTATTTTGGACTTTCTTTGTAAATATTTCTAAGAGTTGTTTTCATGTGCTCTCTTTTTGCTTAGAATATAAGCCCGCTAAGAGTCACACTCACAATATTATTTTAAAATGTTAAACCCAAACAATTACTTCAATGACTGAAATGATTGATCAAGACTAACTTAAAGTTTATAAAACCTTTTTTCACGTAGTTTTTGTGATTGATGCAGTTCCAGTATGATTGCTAAACCTTCCATTTAAAAAAAAAGTTTTAAGTTAAATTTAAGCAATATCAGTTTTTGGAATTTGTAGAAATAGAACAACGTATAAAAAAAGGAAATAAGTACTTCAATTTTAACTTATTTTCTTCAAAACTTTATTCCGTTATTTAGTGAAGAATTTTTGATTACCAAAAGTAAATTTTGGGGGTTTTATGTGTATATGTGCATCCAATATTTTTTTATACATCTATGAATATTTTTATATTAATATAACGTACTAATTGTTTATACTTTTTAAAATTTTGTTTTTAGAGGAAATATTAATTATTATTCGATAATTTGGTTTATTTTGAAATATATACTCAAACGTCTGTTCTAATTTTAAGAGTTTTGATAAAGAGTTCTTAGAATGTAAGTCCTTTAAAGAAAACTGAATTGTGAAGACAGTAATCGGATATTTAATCCCAATTATTCTTATCAAATATAGACATCAGTTAAATGAAAGCACATCGAATTTATCCCATATTACTTTGAATTTTATAAAAAGTATTAATTTGATAATAACCTTTTTCCTTATGGATGAAATAGCTTTTTGTTAAACAAATCGAACGTTATCAGTAGTTGCGATTTATCAGTCTTTTCCTTTTTCTGTGTATTTCTTTTTTTATTAGGAATACATATCTTCTAAAGAAAGTATATATTGTTGCGAATTCTTTCTTCAAGGCGGAAATAAATAACTCCGCTGCATTATTTTTTAATGAATCATGTTCGGAACACTTCCTAAATTGCGACGTTAAAAAAAGCGAATAAAATAAAAGGGCTTATGGTTTTTTTAGAAGCCAAACAAGCAACAAAAGCATTTCCCCCCTCCTTCACATGTTACTACAAAGCAAGTAGAATCGCTTTCATAGTCCAGTGAAGCCGACAACTCTACTTATCATATAAAATACCGCGCTATGTCGGTTCTTGTAATCTTACTTTATTGTCTGAATCGCTCGAATAAATTCATGTTTTCTTGACTCGGGACTCCTTTCGAAAATCTCGTAAAATATTTCATTATATCTTTTTGCTGCTTTTGATTTGTGAACAATTTTGATGCATGGTAATGAGTTGTAACTGAATTGGACTGAAGAAAAATGGAGCAAGTCGTTGTATGAATGAAAGAATAGAGTTGTGGTTCGAATGCTTTCATTTTCGCAGTACCTTTTCACTATAAAAGGCATTTTATTGTTTTATATAAACTTATTTTACATCGATTGCATCTTAATTAACGATTTAAAGAATTTTTTTTACGTAACTTTTATTTCTCTTTGTTTTAAAAGAGTCTTCGAGGTTTGTTTTAAACATTTTCCTAATTTTATTTCCATAAATATCCTCTCGTATCCTTTTATTTTACTATTTTCTCTCGAATTCTAAAATTAAATTGAGTATTTTATTATTAACAGAAAGGGGAATGTGAAGTGTAACTGTAAATATTTTTTAAATAAATGTACACTTTATTAACTATATTTAAAAGAATTATGCATGAAACTGAAATTTAAAACTAATTTTAATTGAAAATGCCGTATATTTATTATATTTGTAGGAACTTATGCTAATTATTACTCCAAGAATGGGAAAACAATTTACTCAAATCAATTAAATGTTTGGAGTGCATTTACTTATGATATTATTACAGTCAGCGGCACACACTGAAATTTTTCAAGGGGAGGGGGTCAAGGGTCCACCATTCTCATATTCCCCCAATACACCACCAATTGTCTTTTGTCTTTAATAATAATAAACATTAATAAAATAAATTTTATAACAAATATTTGATTAAATTTCTCGTTCTATGTACATAGGAATATAATCAATCGGAAAAAAAACATGGGTGAGGGGGGGGGGGAGAGACCGAACCCGTCAACAACCCCTCTTGTGTGCACGACTGATTACAGTTCATGTAGAAGATCGCATTCACATATTTTCGAATAAATAGGCGTGGATTTTTTTTTAAAAAACAAAATCTATAATTAGTAACTTAAAAGCTAACTCAAATTAAACAGATCGTGGTATCTGAATGGTCATGGTCACGAACTCGTGGCCGATGATGTCGAGTCACGAGTTCGAAACCTGGTGTCAGTTAAAAACCACCGTTAGAGGGGGTGATGCACGTTAAATCTGTCGTAGCTCAAAGTCCTCCGCTGGGTGTGAGTGATTTTGGGTTTTTGGGCAAGAGCCGATTTCGCTATCTGCGCCCATTTGTTTTATATCTGTGTTAGACGAAAGAAAGAAAGAATGAATTGAATGACAAAAAGAGGTCAAAAATAAAAGATCACTAGGTACCCGGGTCGTGAAGCGTGTTTACCAAGACAGTAACCGTAAAAGAAGATCACTAGGCCCTCGGATGTGACACCCTACCCCTAAGTGCTGAGTCTCCGCTGGCGGAGTGGAAGCTAATAGAGGAGTGCACTTAAGTGTGAGCGACACCTGAGCTGGCATACTTGATTCATGGTTCAAAATTACGAAGCACCTCGCCAATAGTCCTATTGTACTTCAAAGTGCAAAGGGAATTAAATCAAATCTACTTAAATTAAATGTTATAAAATAATTATAAAATTATTTTTTGTTTAAACAGCTGTAAAAAACTACATATATATTTTAAAAGAAGATATACAAATTTTAAAAAAGTTTACCAAATAACTTTGTTATTAGCCTTTGCTTTCGAAATAACACTAAGCAATATTACACATTTAGAAATGAAGACGAAGCAGATGCATTAGACAGAATATAGTTTGTTTCTTTAAGTTCGCTATTTGTCTAGCTTTGTGACCTTTGGAGTTTTAGAACGTAATGTTCCCCCATAAATTTAGTAAGGTTAAATTGGCAATTGTTTTTTACAGCTGTACTCATCTTCCCAGTTCGCTAAGGTCATGTGTGTGTGTGATTTTCTAACCTAACCTATTTTTCAAAAACTAAGGCTAATAATTTTAGAATACTTATTTTCTTAGGGCGTTCTTCAAATTGATTGAAGTTTACAATTCGTGAGAATACTGAATTATAGAATATATTTGAGTGCTAAATATTGATGAGAAGTTATTAAAAGTGTTACTTAATTACTTATTAAATTAAAATTTTACCAACAAGACTCAAATATATTTATTAAGTGTACTTAAATGTATAAAATTTTCATATGGAATAGTTGCAAGTTCCATTCTGAAAGCAAAGGAAGTGAAGAAAAATGTGTTTTATCATAGTTGTTTAAAATGTTGTTTCCGGAATGTGGGGAAACATTTTAGTGAACTCCAAAAGTAAAGTTTTATCCAAACAAATTTCTGAATGTTTTTTAACAATTAAAATTGTTTTTTATTCGTTAATTTTTTCGCTTGTTTCCAGAAGGTATTAAAAGATATATTTTTTTTTGTATTAAAATACAACGCAAGGGGATTGTTATCAAAATAATTGATAAAATCATTCGGGATATTAAAGAACGTGTAATTTAAAAACAACACACACAATTATTCATATTAAGCACAAATATGATTAAATATTCAAATATTGTTATTTCACAAAGTTTTGATACAGGGCCCGCTCAGAACTAGCTATACCAGTGATCACAACGTACTTTCAGGCCTAATTTTAGGCCTAGCTCGCTGAAACTATTTTTATTTGCCGTATTCTGCGGTTTATTATGGATCCAAAACTTTTACGTCGGATCAACATAAATAACCAATTGCTACGAAGAAAAATTCGGTGCTTTTATTTTCCCCCTGGTTATTAAACACATGTATTTTAATGTCAGCAAGCGAGTTAAAGAAAGGCTGAAAACCGTGAGCGACTTTATGTGCTGCCAGCTGAATTAAAGAAAAGTTTATTGGTAATTCATTCGGCAAGATCTTGCACGTGCTGCAATTTCGTTTTGTCTTTACTCTCAAGGCTATCATAATTCGCTCTACTAGGAAATCAAATATAATAATCACACGTGTCCTAATTAGAGTACCGTAAGGTCATTATATGAGCAGTATTTTTTTAATAAGCTGGGGCTATATATTTTTATTACAGTTTTCTTACCTTTCGCGTCTATTTATGTCTGTTGGTATAATCATTGCCTTGATTGTAAAGCTGGGGAAATTATGTTTTAATTCTGTGAAATTGAATGTTGTCTATTGTCTCAATGCTTTGTAAAATTTGAACATTTTAATTCACAATAATTTGCAATACAATTCAATAGATGTTGACGAAATTTAAATTTAAACTCTTATGACATTCAGCCAAGGAAATATTAGTATTTAAACAACTGGGATGTTTAACTTGCTAAAGTAGTTATTTTTTGTGGCTGAATTAGTACAAAGCAGGGGCGTAGCTACTGCTGTATCAGCAGTATCAATGATATAGGGCCCCAAAATGTGTAAGCAAAAAATCGTTAAATGTTAAAAGGCCTCAAAAGAGAGCCTTCAAGGAATTTTGATACAAGACCCTCTCAAGATTGGCTACGCCAATGGTACAAAGATAACTTTTTAAAAATAGCTCTTTGGTGTATTTTTTAATAATGCTAAAATCGTAATTGATTTTGGTATTCGTTTTTTTTAAAATCGTCAAATAAAAGTTTTGAGAAAGGTTGTATTAATGCGTCTTCTTCATATTTTCATTAGGTAAAGATGTTGCGTTGTGAAAGTTTTGTAAAACTATAAATATAAAAATTATACAAACTTCAATTAAAAGCGGGACTATTTATTGTTATATGTGTTGATTGTATTGTTATTTTGTTGATTCGTTATTTTGTTGATTTGTTATTTTTGTTGATTTTTGTTGATTAGACTTCAAAAATCGGGACCATGTAATAAAGAGGATCCAAGTAATTATGCAAATAAAAAATAACCCAAAAATATTTGGTACTTACGTATTGTACCAATTTCGTCAAATCTACAGACGTCGCCAAATGCTGCGATACATAGCCAATAGTGGAAGCTGTTCCTTCACATGTTCGAAGACAATAATAGTAAAGATGACAGAATTTGGAGACATTTTTTTATTGGTATCACATCTTTATTTGGCTATATTGGTCGACGATATAATACGTAAGAGCCAAACATTTTAAATACAACTCTGTGAAATATCTGGTAAATCCAAAAATTTTTTTCTATTAAGTCATTTTGAAAGTGATTCGCGAAAAAGTTTTGAGGAAGAAAATCTGATTTATTACTTTTAGAACAATTGTTGCTATTATATAAACCATCTTCAAAAATCGATTAAAAATATTCAAACTAAAAATAAACCAAAATATAATTTGCATCTATTTATGTTAATATCTTGTTTTGTTATATGTTTCTGTAACGAAGTCAAAATTTCATTTCCTCATGTTTTTTCTATGAAGAAAAAGCGTAAACTATTAGACCGTAACATTAAACAAAGTTGAAAAGAAAGATTATTCTCACTGGAGAAAACATCATTACCTAAATTTATTTATTTATTTGATGCTCTCTAATATTATGAATATGTAGTACGAACACTGCATTGGAAATACTAATATTCTAAATAATAAAATGCTGAGGAATCCTGCATAGCGTAAAATGATATGTCCGTAATAAAAATATCAATATAGCCACAAATTTCTATTCATATCACAGACATACGCATCGAAAATTGAAAATCATTTTCATCTTATTTTCTAATTCTCATTTACAAGTTTTTTTGTTGTTGTTATTCATTACTAAAAAAAATTAAGAGTCATAAGTAGAATGATTCAAACAATCTACTCTTTTATGTGGAGTTTAAAAAAAATTCCGCAATCGACACTTACTCTAAACACGCCATAAAAATGGTTTGGGATAATATTTTATATCCATGCTGACTTCATTCTAACCTTAAAGGTGAAAGGGGTTAAAAGTTGGTTCAAGCTTCCAAAAGTTCATCGACTTACCTTTCAGAAGGAAGTTAACGGTTTATCTATTTTTTTCATATCTCATATAAATATCAGGACCCTAAGGCATTCATTCTTGCGTATCCAGAGTTGACCATATTTTATGACTATTTTTTTAAATAGTCAATGATCCATTGATGCGAATAAACTCTTGCTCTGTTCCTTAAATTCCTTTTTACTCTGTTTCTTATTCATTTTGTGGGAAAAAATGGTTCAATAAATTGTAGTTAATAGAATTTACGCCTGGCAACTACCGTTTGGTTAGTATTGACTTCCTCTTTCAATTTGAAGTAATTTGTAGTTTGAATAAATATGTATTGACAAAAAAATGTAAAGTAGCACGGCTTACATGTTTCTAATGTTATGTGTGAGGCCTTAACATTTTTTGTAATATTTTATTTGAATTATAGATGCATTTTATATTTAATCTGTGAGATATCTTCGATGTAGAATTATTTTGCTTTATTTTAAGAGAATAAACTATATAAATATGTAAATTTCTTTTAACTATATCAACAAAGTTTGACTGTTTATACATAAGTATAATAATTACAGGTTTTTAAAATTGTATCATTAATAATTGCAGTATAAAATTAAACTGTAATAATAAAAAATATTATACATAAATTGCTGTATGATGACAATTTTAAAGTGATATTTTTACATGTATTATTTATGTTTATATGAATTATAATCTTCAAAATATTTACACTGAATATCATATTTGTTTAATTTTTTTATGTAAAGGCATTTTACTATAGGAAGTATATTTTTCTTTACATGGAGAGTATGCTGTTTTTTAAATACTCTTTTCAAACCAAATCAGTTGTGCAAATTTTTTACTAATTTTAGCTTTAATTACGTTTACAGAAGAAATATCAATCTGCAAACACCTGAATTGCAAAAATAGGATGAGTATTTGCAGTAAAAAAAGAACCACTACTTCATTATTCAGTATGAGGAATTGAAGCAATATTAATGGGAAAAAAAAAAATCATTTAGTAACAAAAACAGATACTTTTTAAGTGTAATAATAATGATGAAATTTTACATCTAGAAATTAATCCTATGATTCGTATATTCCCTGTGATTTCACTAGTTTTGGTACTCATTAATTGATAAATATAATAATTAATCATCCTTTTATTGTTTAATAAAATTCACTCAAAAATTTTCTATATAAAATTTTTAAGTCAAATACTTAATTTTTTGTAAAATAAGTCTTTGTATATGTATATATTTTATTATTCAAACAAGTAATTTTTGATCATCAAAAATATACAGGAGGACATTAAAAAAACTCCATTATATTGCAGAAGTAATCGGCTGATGAATTTACCCCCTTTTATGTTAAATATTTTGTAGCTGTTGGGAAGGTGTCCTGAATTAAATTGTTCGAACAGCTATTTATTTTACTGTAATGCGCAATATGATAAAAGAAAATCAAATCAAACGAAATATTTTATAGCAAGGGAAAGAAAAGTATTAGAAAAAAAATCCCTTCTTTAAAGCAATATATATATATATATTATTTTTACCCAATAGATAAAGAATAAAGTCTACGCTCAGACTTGAAAACAGGAAAATGAATTTGTATGTAAGATCATATGATTATAACACATGCATTATGTGTGTAAATCGTATCATATCTTTAAAATTTTTAAAAAATCTCAATAAATATACAGTCATTTAATTTGATTATTACATTACGATATTTTATAAGGTTTTTCTTTGTTCTACAGATTCTATATGTTTCGTTGAAATCACATGCATTTTTTGGAAGTTTATGCAAAATTGTAAAATGGTTACAAATTTCACCATGAATTCTTTATGTAGATAAAATTCCTCTATACATATAGAAAGAGATACTCAAGAAAAAGATTTCTAAAAGAAGTTGCGTTGAGTTGTCTACGCTTCCAGGATATTCAATTACTCTTGATTTGTTAACTTCACTAGTGATACGCCGAATCTAAATTTAGATTTAGACAGTGATTTATTGGTTGGTGCAATTTTCATCTTATTTGGTGTCTTTTATTTTCTCTAAATATATCGAGGATTACTTCTATTTTTCTGCTTGAGTTGAGAGCAATTAACATGTTTGAAAAAAAAAAAAAAAGAATCTATAGTTCTTAATTTGAGTTGTGTGAGTCTGTGATACGAAATTACTTAAAAATTATTTGAAGTGAATCCATTGAACTCTACAAAGTTTAGAAAATCTATCTCCATTATTATTACAGTATAAGAAACTAATTATGAAATATATTGTACTCAAAAAGAAATGAAAAATATATTAAGAATTGTTTTTACATATCTTAAATATATATCAATAATTAAAGGACTTTTTTTTATTTGATAAAGTATTTTTAACTTGAACCCTGTTTTCTAACTCTGTTAAAAAAAAAAAGAGTTAAAATATTTTTCTAAATAAAAAAACTCTGTAAAAATTTTAGTATTTTTTAAAATTTGTCAAGTAGGGATTATTTTATGAATTGATTTTCAATTCAAAATTATTCATAAGCAATTTCAGCACTTGTACTGAATTTTTAAAACCGATCTATCGTCATAAGAAGCTCTTAAGAAAGATTGATCATACCTTTACTTGACGCAAAATTGAAAATCCGCCCTGCATACAAATTACCCCTTGGTTATCAATACGAATTGCTTCCTTGTTATGAAGCGGTAGCGTTCAACTTGCTGAAGATGAATAGTCAGAGGTGGGGTGTAACTCCTAAGTTTAAAATGATCCGCTACTGTCGGTACGATAAATATACATTTGCATTTATTGTTGGAATGTATATATCTGATCCGTATCTGTATCTGATTTATGATGTCAAGTATTAAACCATCTAAAATAGGAAGCGAAGAAATAAAAGTTTATAAATGAATTATTTTTAAATGAGGGTTTGACTAATGCATCGCAAATATAGATTAAATAGCATGTTATGATAGGCGTTTTAATGACTTTGTTTCACTTTAAATTCTACGCTGCATAAAAAAGTAATTATAAGTTTTAATGGAGGAGTGAAGAGGTAGTAATTAATTATTGATAATACTAGTTTTGCCGTTGATTAAAGAAATGGGTAATTTTTATGATAGGGCCATGACAGTTTTACAAATGAGGAGTCCTCTAGTGTTAAGCGCGAGATCAGAAGATAAAATAGAAATATAAATAAGCGCGAAACTAATGAAAATATAAATGAATGCGATAAAATAAATCTCAAAACAATGTGAACCACGTCGTAACTAGTTTTTTTTAAAAAATTGTTTTTGAATTTTAAGTATTTCTCAATGGATTGTAAATCATTAGTTGATAGTTGTGCAGTCATTATACATTTTACAAGAGAATTTATCAATTTGTGCTGTATGTTATTAACTCTCCAACCGCAAGGTATATATTTTTAAAAAAAATTATTTAAAATAGTGGACAGTTTTTATTCGTTGCTAATACTTGATGTGATGATGGAGTGATCTACAAAACTGTATAGAAATAGTTAAATGCGATGCTTATATTACACATGGCTGTAGGGTCAATAACGGATGTAGAATTTTAACGAAGTTTTTGTTGTAACAAAACAAATAAATCTATATATGTCAAATAGTTCAATGAAAAACATGTATAATATCTAAAATTTAAAAAAGAAAATGTGTATACATTTTTGATAATTTAATTTTATTTTAAATAGCATCAATGTTTTATGAACACATTTAAGTAAATAAAATTAAGCTGAAAATGAGAAAATATATCAATTTTCTTGATAATATACTGGCAACAGATTTTTAACAAAGCTTGTTGTTGTTTGTAACAATGTAAATAACGATATAAATTTAAATATGTATTTGATTGATATAAGAACAAAACATCTGTGTAGAAAAAGATGAGTTTTGAAAACTGGTTTTCTTTCAAAAATACTAATTGAGATTAATGTATCTAAGAATTACAACTTCCATAAAAATATTTCAAAATGACAGGTTTGGGAAACTGTTAGTTTTTTATTAAATAGATTTCCTTTGAATTTTGTTTAACCAATGTACTAGTTATAATACTTTATTTTTCTCTAACAATTATTATCATATTTTCTTTGTGATTCAATCAAAATTTCGATTGCAATACCAAGTACCAAAATCAAATTTGCGAGCCTCTTGCGTAAAAAGAACTCTATCAAATAGTTTCGAAAATTCTGTTATGCTTTTTACTACAAATATCAATTTATAAAGTTAGAAAATCTCCTCTTAAAAAACTAATTTAATCAAATCATATAGAGAAAGAAGTATTTCAGATTTTATATCCACAACACGAAAAAAAATGCGAGAATCATTATTCAACTAGGCATTGATCAAATTAAACTTTTCAAAAATCTTGCACATCCGTCTCAGTTTGAATTAGCATGACTATTCAGCAAATTAACTTCGCGACACCATAACTTTCTTTCTTTCTCACTATTGAATTGGAATAAAACATACACTGTGTGTGTGGGTTGGAACCGAATGATAAAATTAATTGTATCCTTAACACCATACAAATATATTCCTTCACGAATACCAAAAGGGTAACATAGAAGCAATCCTTTTTTCCTCCTTTTGAATTACTAGCACACTTTTTTTTTTGACGGACAAGTACATCATTGAGTCCATCTGCCACCACGTGCTTGAGATGCGACGCACGTGCCACGGACCTTTTCTCTCGTTGGTCTATCAATCAATCCTTTAAAGACAGAGATTGCTCGAGGAAGTTTGTCACTTCATTGGTTGAGAGTGATTCGTTATGGAAGTCCACGAGCCGCAGAATAATTGGTAACTCAGCAGGGAGTCTTGTTAATTTCAGACAGTGAAATAAAAGAAAGAAAAACTGCCGTTACTCATTAAGACAATTTATATGCAAACTTAAAACAGGATTTTAGAGTTTATTGTTGTACCTGTTTGGGGGAGGAATTTAAAAAATGTTGGCTAAAAAATTGAAGAGGTGTCTGTTTGTTTTTATGCAAAGAATGTCTGTGTATTTAATCATTTTGTGTGCAATTAAGGTTCTTTTTACTTTTGGTACTCAGAAACAAATTGTGAATTTTGCTCTGAATTTTTTTTTTCTGAAAAGAAAGTATCGTGGCAAAACGCTTTGAAATAAATGGAGAAATGTATACACATTAACATTTCTAATTAAGAAGGATAGTTTAAGTTATAAAAGAATTTATTACACTTTTTGTTAAAATTTTTAACCATATTTCATTGATAGCATTTTGATAATTAAATTTCTAAATTTTTACGTTATTTCCCGAAAGAAACCTCCAAAACATAACTGTTATAAATTTATTCGAATTTCAGTAATTCAATTTATAAAATATATTCGATGGTAAAGTGATTTAGCGAATTTTGTATTCATCAAGTTTTACAATTCTCCTACATGTATTGTTTCTGTATACATCAAACGTCGGCAGCCTGTGGCTCACGAGCCAGATTTGGCACGTGGTATTATTCTTAGTGGCATTCTCACTCTGCAAAGTTAATAGCTAAAACAAATCGCCCTCTTTCACCTCTCCGTTTCTCTCGCATTCTCACCCATTTCATTCTTTTCGTCAAATATTTCCTACAGTATGATAACCTAATTAATATCACAACATTTATTTGGCACATTACGGTTTGAAAGTTACCAACCTCTGTGTGTGTTATATATCATGATTTATTTATAAAATTTGGGTACAATTCTTACCATAAAATCCGGCGTATTACGCGCATCTATACTTTCAAGATGCATTTTTTAGTTTCAAGGTATATTCGCCGTATAACGCACACCCCATTTTAGGAAGAAACCTGAAATGTATGTGTACAATATTCTTATGTTATAAAATCGCTTATTCGGGGTATTATCCTGAGCTTTTGAAAAAATAATATACTTCTAGAATTACACCCTTCAAGTTCATAAGGTTCATTTTTCCTTGAAAAAATCGCTATCAAAGTCTTAAATAAAAACATATTTAATAATAAAATCTCAACTTTTTTCGCAGATAGTATTATTTAAAACTTCTGGTGAACATTTCTTCATAACTATTGCATTTTTATGTTAGTGAGTTATATTGTTTATATATATTCACACCTGTTTATAAAACTAAAATAACAATACTATTAAAATTAATTTCATTCATTCATTTATTACTAAATGGTAGATTATTGTTAGAAATATAATAGTTTGTTACACACCTCAGGACGTTGCAAAGGTGACTAAACA
This sequence comes from Trichonephila clavata, assembly GCA_019973975.1. NCBI lineage: Eukaryota > Metazoa > Arthropoda > Arachnida > Araneae > Nephilidae > Trichonephila > Trichonephila clavata. The sequence goes on along the minus strand of BMAO01033899.1, from coordinate 4,144 downwards.
AAACTAGGTGTCGTAGATTGAACTTTGCAAACTTTTTCCTGTATATTGTTAGAAACATCGTAGTGTTACGCAGGTAATTTATAAAGTGCTGAATCGTAGCACCTAAAGAAATTAGTACTTACCTAAGATTTATATGGTTCTACACAAATCTGATTTCAGTAATACTTCTAAAATATGTTAATGTTAAAAGAATGAAGTAGTAAAATTCCACTAAAAAGCATTTTCTTTGGAAATGCAAAAGTTGTGTTTTTTATTATCCCCAACAAAGGTTTCCAAAATGCATTTAAAAATTTAGCGTATGTAAGGTAGAACAAAATATTTTATAATCCGGGAAAAACCCTGAATCCTTGGTGAACGGTATAGGAACAGTCATAATATTTAGATTCATACAATAGGACTTTCTTTCATTGACATTTTAAAAGTATCGAGAACGATTGAATCCCAAATAATCGTACTTAAAATTGAAAGAAAAGCTGTTGGATTTCCTCTATCTTAAAATGCTGTGTTCTCAATTAAGTAATCCAGGATAAATTGCTTTGTTTTTCCATTCTGTTTTCGAAAATATCATAATTTTCAAAATTATATATTAGGAAATAAATGGCTTATATGTTAGATATTATTAAAATTGCGAAAAAAATAACTTTATTAAAACTATGGAAAATATATATATGAAATTTTCTAATCGTTTATGACTCACACCTTCGATTGTAAAATGAAATAATAATATTTAAGAATGTATGTATAACAACAAATGCAAATTTTTTGAAAATCAAGTGAATCACTTGGTTTGAGTGGGCTGTACAATGTGGTCTATCGGAATTAAAACCAGATGTAAGTGATTTAACAAAATTTGTGAAGCCCACAAAAACAGAATTTGTACTGCTACGAATGTTTATTACTGTTTCAAAAATAGTTCTAATTTGAATTATGTCAGTTTTGTGTTAAATTAATGAAACTGCTTTTCAAACAGTTTCATATAATGCTTATTGAATGTTATATTACCTTTTGTTTTAATGCTTAATTTTAAATAACCTTCAAAACAATGTATAGAAAAAGTAGTTTTTATTTCAAATGGAGCAGTGGATTTGTATTTTTACCATTGCAGACCTAGTCCATTCCCCGGGAACTGGTATCACTTTTAAGTGCTTCACCATATAGATATATAGCAATTGCCGCTATGTAATTCTGACGCCCATTTTCCTCGCCAGAGGGAGGCACCTGAGTTTTGATGATGCAAAATTGTACTATGAATTGAATTTTGTCGAGAACACCCTGGCCAAACAGGTACTCTAGGGATCTTTTTCATGCCGCATAATCATGCGACATCGATATAGACGATTTTCTGCATAACGAAAATCCGCCAACTTGGGCGGGGGTAAAACCCTCAATAGAAAAAGTTATTTATACTAATTATTCCATACATGCAATTTTGAGTTGGATATTTATAGGTACATTATAATTCAGCCCTAAATATGTCTTTCGTATTATGTTATAAAAACAAGAACTGATTGCCCTAATGAAAACATTTATTTCATCTCTTCAAAAAATTAAGTTGTTTGCAAAGCTAGAATCAGAGCCTTGAATGATTACTAACATGTCCTGCAAAGAAAAATTAAATGTGCCACTTTACGCGTATGGAGTAAATGCCCTATAAACCCTAAATTTTTCCTTTTTTTAAAAGGATTAATGCATTCAAACAGAATCTTAAATTCACTTTAAGAACTTCAAAAATTTGTAAGTTACCAGATAACTTACAAAAGGATTTGAAAGAAAAGAAAACCCCAAAGCTTGATAACGACAAAACAATAGCTGGGTATTTCGACAGAATATTTGAAAAATATACTTTTTATAAACAATAAAATATTTACAACGAACTCTTATAAAAACATTGCATATTTGGCACTGATTTCACTTTCATAGTTGCAAAATATTCTGATATCGCAAAAACCACCTGCGATTACAACTTGGTGTGACATTAATTCCCAGTTTTCTCCCACTCACACTATTATTGTCACCCAAAACCGTATTTTTATGTCCGTGACACTATTTCTCTAGTAAAATAATGCCCTCCCCCTTAAAAAAGCTCTCTCATCTTTAGCCTGCAAACCTTGTCCCTTGAGAGAGACAATTCAGATTTTCAGTGTTTTGTATTCCAATCGCTTTCGAGGAAATTTAATCTCGACAATAGGCTTGTGACACATTGTTGTAACAGCTGCCCTGCAACAATGGATGTACCGAAGACATCTAACAATGCCGGCCTTGGAAAATAATCCATTATTGTCATTATTGGCTGTTATTACTTTTCATAAGTATATTGTGAATAGCATCTTTTAAATGTAACGCGAGATAAATGCGTTTTTGTGTCTTCGTAGACATACGCAATTAGAAATACATGTTTTGCGGAAGAATTTCTGAAAATTAGTGGTTTACCCAACTCATAAACAAAGAAACGACTTAATAAAATTACTACTTTGTTAAGGAAACACATCGCATTTTTCTTAAAACCATAGTTAACCCTGGTGTACGTGTACCTAATATTGTGAATGTGAATTTTTTGTGCTGCAACGATTTGCCTCTCAGAAACAATTATGTCGTTGTTCAAATGGATCTACCCTTGTGGCTATTGTAGAAAATATGTATTATTATTATACACTTTATGAATTAATCAAAATTTCTTTTTCTTAGATTCAATTTAAATAAAAACTTATTATTATCATCATTAAAATGGATTCATATTATGGCAACAACGCAAACTCCTAGAAATTACAATAATTTTGCAGAAAAATCTAATTTTGAATATTTGAATTGACGATTTCCAAGCATTTACAGCTAATAAGGATTTGGAATCCAAAATAAGATTTCTGATATAAGGATCATAGTATTTGCTATGAGCTTCTCTTTTTTTTGTTTTTTTTGTTGCTTCATTTCGTATGGTAACTTTCTGTTTAATAAATTCTAATTTTTAAGCAAATTTATGCTTATTACTGAAGTACACACGCGCTGATGTTTTTAGGTGGCGTCAAAACAACTATTTAGTATTATAAACTGAGATATTAATGTTTTCTAGCAAACAGCTCAACTCCACTTTTTCTACAGTGAAAGTATTATCAATCACCTTTTCAACTGTTACGAAAAAGTACAATTTAGTTTTATTATCTCGAGAGTTTTTAATAATAACTTAATTTACTTTCCACTTCTGCTATTCTGTTCACTTCACATCACAGCTTATTTTTATGCCACTCTAATTGAGAGGTTATTAATTAATTAATCACATAAGAAATCTAGTTCTTAGTTTGTCTCGTGAGAGGGTCTTGTTTCTTTAATTCTGGATTACTTAAGTTGATTAGAATAAGGCTAGACTTTATAAATCTACATATACCTTTTTTACAATTAAACTGCATCATTTGTCTTCAAAACATTCTTCAAATTAGAATGTTGCTAATAACCTAGTAAAAATTATCGTCAGATACAACAAACATCAATCAAAAGTTTGATAGAAAATACTGTTCATATTGATAAAAATATGCTGTGTTGGCTATTAACACTTCAATTATGTGTAATTTTTGTGAGTGATTCAATAAGATATCTATTTCCTTGGTTGGAGGATTAAATACCTAAATGTTTTTAAAAAATGTAACAAAACAACAACAACAAAAAACTCGAAATAACGGGATCTTAATATTCTACATTCAGAATAAATTTTTACCTTGATGATTTAAATTATTAAAAAAAGCAAAGAATTTGATGGAAAAGTTGTTTTTTTTTGTTGCGAAAGGTTTTCGTCAGTCAAAGTTCAGATCCATTTGTTCTCAAATGCAAAGTCTCTTATTAATAATATTTGGGATTGGCCAGGAATGCATCATAATTTTTTGAAAATTTAGATAAAATATAAAGTGAAAATTGAAAATAGTCATAAAAGGTTAACAACATTCGCGATGGCTTTGTAATCCTTTCCAAAATTACAAATTATAGTATACTGCAGCAAATAAATGCTAAACTGTCGGTTAAAACATTTCATTACCATCATCTGGACATTCCAGTTTTTATCTTTCCTTAAGTTTATTTTTCTTATTATAGGTGATTTACAAAATAGCAAGGTTAATGTCGTAAATTACTTCTTATACGGCCCAAACTAATTTCCATT
>BMAO01033898.1:0-35080 GCA_019973975.1 Trichonephila clavata | reverse complement strand
ATAGTAACTTGAAGAACAAATGCAATAGAAATGGTTAAATTTTCTAAGAAATAGAATTAAAATCGTCTGAAATTAATAGGGTTACAACGGAAAGAAAACCAATAAAAAGTAATCCTAATATACGTTATCCCCATGGCAACCACTTTGACAGACGAGAAAAATATCAAGGTAACCCTATTGTAAAATGTTATCGCTCATCTTGGGGAGCATAAACAATAACTTTCCGCGTAGAAGCATGATATCAAAGTAGCACCAAAATAATCAAGTGTAGAATTTTTCAAAGGGTTTGTAAAAGGAATTTTACATGCATGTTCCATATCAAAATACATTTACTTTTAAATTGATTCAGATTGTTACATGAAAAACAAACCATTGGTGTCTGTTCGAAATGATTTTTAAACTACTATCACATTTCTACATTCAGGCAAACTCGTGCGCCTTTACTAATGGTCTGATTTAATCTATCCCACTCTAATTTAATCTGATAGCATTTTAAATAAAATCTCTAAAACTCCAAATTTATTTATTATATAATTTCATGAAACATATTATTAGTTAAAAAATTAACAATGTTAAGAATAAATAATTTCCATACATAAACAGAAGAATGTTTACAAAAAATCAGACTAATTCCTCAAATTTCAGCATGCGAATATAATTTATGATGTTTCTCAATGATTAAAAAAGAACTAATGCTCTTATGAAACGCAACAATGTACGAAGTGTGTCCGCAAAATAAGTAGTACTCTATTTTGGAAAAACTCGTAGAAAAAATCAATTTTTCAAAACGTTCAGTTGAAGTACTGTAATGTTTTCCCGCTTGTATATATCTCACTTCTATACTCTACCATAGCTATATACCTTAATTAGAATTGTGTTGTGTCTGTTCTTAATATTTATTTTACATGAAAGAGCATGCTAGAAATTATTTTTTTTATAAAGCTACCTCCATTGTTCAGACATTTTTCATACCAAGAAACCAACTTGTCTATACCCTCTTTAAAGAAAGATCTCACCAGTAAACAGTTTATAAAATGTGTTTAAACTCATTACAAAGCAGCCTTTTTTTGTGAACCATCTGTTTTCAAGAATTGTCCCATTCGTTTATTAAACCAAACCATCATTGACAACAGAAGACTATCCACTCTGTACTTCGCCATGAAGTGCCCTAACATTCTTGAACCCATTTTCTGACCATTTCGTCATTCATTACATTTGTGACGGATCTATACGGGCTTATACTAATTCCTTCTTTTTCCCTTTCAATAAAAATATTTATTTCAAGCAACCTTCATCGAGAAACCAAGCTTGATTTATGTAAATAAGGAATATTATATAAATTTAGTTTTTGCGAGTGAATGGAGCGGAGTGGGTAGTCAAGTTAAGTAAAGTGAAGAGGTGTGAGAAGTCGACACGTAGTTGTTGACAAGTTAAGTGAGGCTGATACTTTTGATGTGCGCAAAGAGAAGTGGATTCGAAGATTGGAAAGCATTGAAATTAACTATTACGGAGCGTGGAATCTTCGTCAATTGATCTAGCTAATTTGAGTGCCTGAAATTCTCCGTGAAGAGTCGCGCGCGCGGCTACATTAAGAAACAAGTTAGCGTAAATTTGATTAAGTAAAATCTGATTATTATTGTGCGACGTAGTTGTAAATGTGCACGTTTAAGCTGTCTTAGATTCAGTTGAGGTACTGTAATGTTTCCCCCTACCTCTATACTCTACTATAGCTATATACCTTAATTAGAATTGTGTTGTGTCTGTTCTTAATATCTGATAAGAATCAATAAATCAGTTTGAATTGGAATAATGTCTTTGGATAATTCAGTTCCTCCTACACATCTAGCCGGGTTTTCAAATAGACAGGAAGGTATTAATGTAAGGGGTGCCTACAGGTCACCACACATTTTCATCAAAAATCTCTACAAGGTGACGATGAACTTCAACTGGCCTTATTTGAGTCAAAATACGGATTACAGAACGCACTTCACAGTCGTTAGAGGCGAGATCGGCAATCGTCTTAAATTTTTTTAAACGCTATTAACGCGTATCAAACCAGCCCACTTCAGCTATAATGGTGTCACAGGATTGACAATCAACCAGAGGCACGTGTGCACAAGCGTTGAACAGCAATACAACTGTTGCGATTGTGGTAGAAAGAAACGGAATATGCCTTGTATAAACTCAATTTTATCACTAAATAAAAAAAAAAACATCCATTTATATAATTTTCAAAATCATGGTTTTGAACTTATTCAGCCACCTGAATGCAGAAACTTTTTTTGATATCTTAAACATATTTGAAACAGATATGAAAAATATCCAAAATATCAATTCCAGAAAAAATATCATGGGTTTTGCTAATTTACAAGGATTTGTAAATAAAATTTTAATTCACGTAATACACGGTTATACCTTCTATAAAATATTTAGTTTAGTTTAATCTAAGCTGTCACTTAATGCAATTCTATGTTTCATATCAAAACTCGTTTTCCTGTGAATTTGTAAGTAAAATTATTTTTAAATCGTAGTATTGTTTATTAAATTTATATCTTAATACATAATGTAATAATATATATTGTACTATGTTCATTAGAAATAATATATTCCTTCTTTTTATAATTCTCGTTATTATTTTATGACAAAAATCACAATGATGTTTCTAAGCAATAAAGTTATGTTGATGACATCTTAGTAATCTTTGTGATTTACAGTGTGTAAGAAAATTTGAGTGAAAACCAAGAAACCATTTCTGATTCTTTAAAAAGACAAATAATAGTTGCTTTTATAATCGTTGGATGAGACAATATTCTTTGTTTTCCTATACAGAAGGTCATTCGTACTATATGGAAACGATTTTAGAATTCTTTTTTTCGTTTCCATTTTGAGACAAAACTTTGGCACCTTCAGAATAATCGTCTGCTAATGTTTTCTTTTGATTGGAATATAAAATAAAAGATTTATTTTGAAAAAGTCTCCTAAAATTGATAGTAAACTGGAAGGTTACGTAATTATGCTTTTCAAGAAGAAATATTCGTATCAACAAATTAAAAAGCGGTGTAAAAATTTCGGTTATGGCATTTTAATGAAAGGAATTTATAATATATTAAATTTCAAAGAGAAAAACGCCTAGCTGAAAATAAAAATGAAAACGTGACCACGAAACTTCCTCATAAGAGTGTTCAAACGCTGACAACTATCAAGAAAGTAACATCTGATCCTAAAAGAAAATCCATCGACTCAAAGATTCATTGCATCGAAACTAGGAATATTTTCTGGCACTGTAATTAAAATCATTCATAAAGATTTAAAGTAAAAAAAGATGTTTAAATCTAAAATTCGTCTCATTTTTTAAAATATATAGCTGAAAGAAAAGCAGAAAGAATATATATATATATAAACACTTAAATGCTGAAAAATGGAAAATTGGGGTAACACTCAAAGATGCATGGGTATATTTAAGGGATAGTGTAATAAAAGAAAATAAGAAGGTCACATAATTTTTTATTGCTCAACTGACGGGAATGACCTTACGAAAGGCCTTCGTCAGTTTACAGTGAAGTTCCCTAAGGGATTCATGATAGTTGTAGGATTTTCCATAGCAACGGCAAATTAAGAATCATAAGTCTCGAGTAAAAATAAAATTAATTCACTATCAGCTGAATTCCAACTGTATATGAAGAGGACATTCATAAAGGTGAGCTTCATATGGACAAAGCCTCTAGTCACAGCCAACTGCTGATTTTTTAGCAAAGAAAAATCAGAAATAGGAATTAAGTGTATCCCTTTACATGAGATACGTCTAAAATCACCATACGCTTCTCCAATTTACTTTAATGCTTTCGGTGTATTAAAACGAACCTTAGGAAAACGGCATCCATGAACACTGAACTGACTTTTGAAAACGGTTCAAGAGGAATTGAGTAAATTTTGCATGACAGTGTTAAAAAAAAGTTTACTTTCATGAAAAAATCGCGCAAAAGCTTTTGTCAATAATCATCGCTATCAGCTAGAAACTAATTGTTACAAAAAATATTGCATTTATTACAAAAAATAACTGTCAATATTGTTTCATCTTACAGTCCACAGATGGCGCGCTGCGCATTCCGTTTAATATTCTTTTTAGTAAATAAACAGTGTGTGTTCAAACTCGTTGGGGGTGTGGCCGTTCTTTGTTATCGAGATTCAATTTCCTTTCAGACAAGTTCATTTTTCAAGAAATTAGTAACTTATTGCAGGTAACAGAAAGGATGGCGTTTCCTCTTCGAGTTTAAAAAACAACAAGTCAGGTAAGAAAATTTCGAACCATTCCTAATTCGACCAAATATCGTTCCCATTAAGTGTGAACGACCTTCTGTGTTTGAAAGGCGATCATCGTGGTCATAGTGAGTGAGTGATTTGGGGTTTATTGGCGCAAGAGCCGATTTCGGCTACCCTGCGCCAAACATTTGTTTTAATATCTGAGGTCTAGACGGAAGAGAAAGAAAGAATGAATTGAATGACAAGAAAGAGGTCGAAAATAGAGAAGGATCACTAGGGTACCCGGTTCGTGAAGCCGTGTTTACCAAAGCAGTAAACCCTTGGGAAAAGGAAAAGATCACTAGGGCACCTCGGATGTGACACCCGTACTCACCTAAAGAAGGTGAGCCCCTGAGGGACATCGTGGTCATAGAACTGAAGCCCAATCCAGTGACAAGAATATGTCATATCCAGCCAATTACATACAGGAGCACAGAAATGTGTAAAAGCCTCATCATAAACCAACATGCAGCATCACTTACCGTATTTTTCTCGTAAAGGCACAGTTATTTCGGTATTTTTTATGTACTCGGGACGAGGAATCTGGATGGGAAGAGTTTGGGCACTATTTTTCGACCACCCTACATATTTGTTTTCTTTACGACGTAGACGTACATAAAATCCCTTTCAGTAGCTTAATACTTAGAAGAAAAAACTAATTCATGAGCTAAGTAGGTTATAAACGAACTTTTTAATATAATATTAAAAATACGAAATTAATGATAGATCGGTAGTTATAGAAATGATAGAAAGTTATATCAGGTTATGAGAGGTGTTCTATCTATCTGATTTATTCGATCTTTGCAAATATCGGGTTGATGCATAATTATCCGGCGTTTTTTCAACAAATTTTATTTAACAAAATCACTAACAATATTTGACAAAAACATTTTTCAACGGTTATTTGGGAGCGTAGTCACCGTCTACTTTAGTTACTGCTTCACAATTCCTTGGCAGACGGCCGATTCCGTGAGCGAAGAAGACACGATTCTTAGAGGCGATCCACGCTTTGACATCGGCCACCAAGTCATCTGATCGTCGATCCCGAGCCTGATCGTCGAAATCCGATATGGCTGACCTCTTCCTGGCTTATCCTCCAAGCTGGTATCACCTGATTTGTGAAAAGAGCCAACCGCTCCCAACACTGACTTTCGCTTATTGTTCTTTTGCCAAAAAGTTCGTTGAGATCACGAAATGACTGTGCTGGTTTCCATCATTTCTCGAAAAGCTAGAGCATAATATGGCGAATATGATTAAGGTTTTCGACACGCTTTTTCTAAGACAATAGAGCAGATTATTTTTATACAAAAATAATAAACAAAACGCTACTTTTCACTAATGAAAAACGCGCTGATATAAACGCCGGATAATTATGCATCAACTCAATAGAACATACAAAAACTAGAATGTAAAAAAAAACACTAGAAAAACACACACACACACAGTATTCCAATATAAACCATTATTTTAATATGTTACAGCAGCCTAAGAAGTAATGCTTTCTTACAATTCATAGTACAGAGCTCTTTTGTGAAAATTCAGGGCCTTTTGTCTAACTGCAAATTGTTTCTTTGAAGCCATTATAAATTCTCTGTTGTCATTTGTCTTAACATTTATATGAACGAAGCTTCTTTTTTCAACAGAATGAAAAAGTGCGTATTATTGTTCAAATCAAACCTTGCGAATACCTTATACAATTAACGTCAACATAAAATGTAGCTATGTGAGTCTGTGAATTAATATTAAAATAAGAAAAGGAACCAAAACGTCGTGTTAAATTGTTTTATATATATATTTAAAACTATTATATGTGTGTGTAAGATTTTTTTTTTAAAGCATATGATTTAAATAAATCCTATTAAAAGCGTGAGCCCAATCCGTAACCAGTATAAAAGTATAGTTAATTTATGAATGTTAATTGTTAATTTAGCGCTTCTACATGCAAAAATTCATACTATTTTGGAGAGGTGGCTCAGTTTTTCATAATTACTTTCCTCCATTACTCATTAAAATGGAGCAATTATTCTGAATACTTAAAATGGTATAAAATTGTTTAAAGCAATTGTAACATTTCATGTATCCATACGGATAATTAAATATTTAAAAAGCAACTTGAAGAGGAAGGCATAAATGTAATTGAAATTATTTAATATTCAAAGTGAATTCCCCTACTAGTGTTTCCGAATACGACTCTGAAATTGGTTGTTCGAATTGCTGCTATCATAATACTAATGCTTTTTGTTAATCTTGCGGGTTTTATTAATGTTAAAAACACGTGCTAAGAGAAATAATGGTAATAATACTTCAATATTATGGTGTATATGACCTTCTTTTAGTGTCGTTTAAAACATTATATGAGCAGAATCTCAATTTCTGTGCTCATTTACTTTTTAAATTTAAGTTAAGAAATAAATTAGCATAATAAAATTTTGAATTCGGGAAAAAAGAGAAGTGCTGTATCTTTTGTTAAAAAAATATTCGTTTCAAAGATAAAAACATAAAAGAGAGTTTTTACTTTATATTTAACTTCATGAGAATAAATAACTCGAATATCTGAAGGGGTATTTAAATGTTTAACTTTATCCTTTATATCTAATTACCATTTCCATTTTAATTAAAATAATGTTGTTCTTTAAGTTAAATTAATATAGATAAACATTGTAACACACGTGACCTACTCTCGGACCCGGCTAGAGGTGTGGGAGACTGTGGAGGACGACTCGCCGTAATACTTTTTAACTATTTATTCAGCACACTAATTATCAACAGACACAGTTCAAGCATTCAAACAGGATGAGATGTTTGAATAAAGAGCAGAGGGGATTTGACTACGAGAGACATGAATTCTGTAAAATTGATCCTCCTTTTATGAATCAATCCACTACTCTAATATTTGATTTACAATTTAGCTATGTGACCAATCGTCACTTAAATATTTTTAACTATTTAATGTCCGAAATGTGCTATCATTGTTTACAAATACCTGATTGGTAGATATCTTTCTATAGGCGTCAGCTTCTCCATCTTTCAATCTCCAGAGAACTCTATATATTCATCTATTCTCCTCTATCTAACTCACTAGCTAGAAAACCTATACTATTTATAACTGACCTAATCTGCATATCACGGTTTCTTCTTCCAAAAGGTTGGTTGTGAATGATAGCCCAAAGACTTCCCAAAAGGAAATCTTTGGGATCCGTTAAAATCTTTAGTGGAATCACGCGTATAGATCCGTCACAACATGAAAACCAGGAAGAAGGACCTAATCTGAGTAATTATATAAATTTTCTATTAAGAAATATTTAAAATTAAATTATGGTAATTTTCTAAAAAGTTTTCAAGATTATTATTATTATTATTATTATTTTTATTATTCCATTTGAATTTGTTATTAATACACAAAGGTTTAATATTATTGAAAATGTTGTGAATTAAATTAAGGATTACATTCAACGATATAATTACTATCAATTGCTCTGGTAGCCATTTCAAATGTTTTTAGTTTCAAAATTAAATGATATTATAAAAATAACAACGCATATTTTCTCTATCTTAGATGATTTTTTTTTGCATAAATCAAAGTAATTGCGGTAGAAAAGAAACCATTAGTTACAACTAGTTCAATTTCGATTTTTATAAATATTTCATGAACGAAACATATTTTCTTGCAATTATTTATCACCTTAATCATAAAAATGTGTTTTGAAAAAACATCAATTTTTGATGAAACTTTTGAAAGAAATAACAAAATAAAATCAATGGTTTTTGGGAGGTTTCCAGAATTATTTTTGTCATTTATTTCTTGTATATTTCAATTTTTTAATTTTTAGTAGATGAAGAATTTTTTATTTAACTATAATTTTATACGAGGGCTTAACGTTGCACAATAAATAAAGATTAGAATTACTGTCAAGATAACTCATAATTTTGAAGGGCATAAAGTGGCGAGTATAACCTATGAGAGCTGGTACCTACTCTCATAACTTCCACACCACGCCATGGGAGAATTGAATTTGATGTTAAACGCGCATTAGCCTAGTTCACGGCGGATTTTCAGTGGTATCAGGACGCCGCCCACGCTTTCGTGAACATGTCCACTAAGCTACCATAGCCTGATGATAGAAGAGGATGAAGGGATGAAGCGAAATATCTTTATGAGCTAACTAACGTCAAGATCGTTAAGACTAATGAATTCTACGGGCCCCAAGAAATCTACTAATAATTGGTTATCATTTTAGAGTGATGAAAATCTCCGAAGGAATTTCCACACCATATTAGGTTACTATTGTGTGGAAATTTGGAGAGAAAGGATGCCACAACTCAGATGTCGTTCTCGTCATTTGGACCAAGGCTCAAAATTGCGAGTTCCTCTTGTGTTGCTTTTTTAAATCGATGCAAAAAAATCAATTTAAACAAAATTCTTTGTCTCTCTACACTTGATACGCTTTTTATTATCTGATGAATACGCTTAAGAACCACAGATCCCTCCATTAAAACATAATTTAACTCAAGAAATTGATTATCTATATTTTTATCAGAGTTTAATTGTGCTTAAGCAAACGACTGTAGTAAACCTGAGAATTTATGTGTTAGTTTATTTATCTTAATCCAAATCAATGAGAGTTTCCACTTAATTCAGAGTTGAAAATGTTTGTAATGACATTGTTTTAATTATTTAAAAAAAGAATGCGAGAATATAAAAGATTTGCTAGAACATCTACGACTAAGAAATTTCTTTCCTCAAAGGGTATTTATTCCTTTTTTGAGACAAATTAAAATTCCAAATGTAATTTCTGAGAGGATTAAAAGACCTTTTTCATTCCCTTGAAATAAATATCTGAACTTAAATAAATGTTAGATTAAAGAGGCATGCTTATTTCTCAAATTGATTAAATTCTTATTTATCAAAAACACATTAATTGTATTTGTCTTCTTTCTCTTCACGACAACATATTTCTTTGAAATAATTGAGAATAAACAAATGTTAAATATTTTTTCATAACCATCACAGATAAGTATTGGCTTGTAAACTGGCAGAAATTCACCAGTTCAAAAAGGAGATTAAATTTCATTGTGAATTATTAAATATTAATTTCTAGCATTTTTGGTTACTTCTGTTCTTTGGTTACTGTGTGAAAGAATTATATCTGTTGTGTGTGTCATTTAAATAACAGAAATGTGGTTCAACTTTTATTTTGTAATATTTGCACAAGCGATATTAAACTTTTTAAATTCAAAATTATTTAGAATTTGTAGTAATACATTGACATTTTGTGACGGGCACTTAATTTAATATTAAATAGATAGTTAATATTTAACAATGCATAATATATTAAAAATATGCATGTTTAATTGATAATCATAAGACGGTACAGACTGTTAAGTATTTGATACAACTACTACGATTTTGCATAAATAGTTCAGCTGCATTAAACATTTTAAGAAACAAATTATAAATTATAACTGATTAATGTTTTATTGTTTAATAATATTTAATAAATTAGCGTAAGATTTATTGTATATACCAAGATTCGAACTACAGACAGTAGATAAAATTTAAACAATAGTCGAAATTAATTAAAATTATAAGAACCATTCCCTACGTATTAATCTAATTATTAAAAATATCGATTATTGATTAAAATTGTTTTCCTGGCTAATTCCAGTAATGGCTAGTCGAGAGCTCGAACGTCCTCCCATTAATATGGTGTGGTAGTTAGGAGAAGGGAGTGCCAGCTCAGGTGTCGTCCTCGTCACTTGACCATGGTTCAAAATTACGAGGAACGTCGCCAAAAGCCCTCGTGTAGCTTAACAGTGTGACGTTAATATTCCCTCACTCACTCTAGTAATGGCTTAAATATAAGCAGTAATTCACCTATACTGGAATTAATTTTAAATTTTGAAAATTATAACCTTTATGATCGCTAATTATAAATGAAATATCATTGTAAGAATCCACACATTCAGTAATCAAATTCTGCGGTATTCATCACGTAAAAAAACTAAAGTTCTGGTTACTTATATCATATACACGTTGTGTATGGGTTACTGATGAGCCTAGAAATATTTTAACAAGCATATATATATCATAAAAGAAATCAAGTTATTTAAAATTTACAGATATTTTAACTTTTGAAAGTAATAGAGACGATTATAATTTTTTTAGTAGATTTAACAATATTCTAAATGTTTCTGAATATTATAAATAGGATGAAGTATATGGAACAAAAAAAAAGATGAAGTTTCTTTTTACTTTTAATATTATTTTCGCCTTCTAAAATTTTATTTGTGCGAGCGTATGAAATTATTATTCATGTAACCAAATTAATTTCAGTTTTAATTGTGCAGGAAAGGAAATAATAGCTTGGATTCGACTTCGTTATCAAATTTAACTATAACTAAATTTTTAAAGCCTTTTTTTTGAAAACCTCTAAGTGTAATGAGATGAATCAGGTGCAAAACGCTTAAAACTATTTTTGTATGCTCTTCACTTCTTTATTTATTTATAGCAACATAAAGTTAAATGTTTCTGAATTAAAATTTCTAGCACATTCAAAACAGTAAAATTCCTTCAACTCATCATTTAATAGCACATTTATTTTTAAGAGAGGAAATAAAATAAAAACTGATACTATATCTAAGGTATACCTTAAATGAAGCAAAGAATTTAAGGCCTATAGCTTAAGGCTTTAGCTTAATTTCTTCTTTTCCTCAAAACGTGACTAAAATACATTAAGCTTATGCACAAACTAAGTTAATGCAATTTTCTTTCTTAGAGAAAGGGTGCCTAAAATTCTTCAAAAGCAAATATAATTAGCATAATTAAGTCCTAAGCTAAAAAGTTTTAATTAATTCTCGGTCATTAATTATTTTCGAGATACTTTTGAAAATAAATATAACATCATTTTGTATATCTATGTGACTGTTACAACAATATTTCGTTTTCTTAAATTCATGGGATGTTTTTTGCAATGAATATTCATTAATAATATCTGGAATAAGATCTTAAGTTTTAATTTTTGTCATTTTCTCGCCACCGTTTTTAATCTGTCCAGCTTAGAAAACTAACAGCACAACAAAAAAAAGTATTATAATTGGCTTATGCTCCAAAAGCCTTTTACAAAATGTGTTTTCCCCTGACATAAGGCTAGCTCCATTTGAAAAATGAATCCTCTTGTTTTAATTTCGGTAAAAATTAATTTGGCCAATTACTGAATTTTTCAGAAAACACAACTTATGCAACTAGAGTAATTAGCCCGCCAAAACAGCAGAAATTCATTTTGTGAAAGCTTTTAATTAATCTTCAAAGTACTTTTCTGAAAAACTACGTTTAGGTGTAAGTAATGAAAGTAATTGTTCAGTTTTAATATTTGCCATTTATATTCATAGTAATGCAGTATTATCTCTCATTTTTCTTCCAAAAAATATAGTTTTTCACAAAAAGTGAAAGTTTTTTTTCTAGGCAATACTTGAAAATTGGAGTTTATTTGCATGAGTGTTAAAAATCTCGTTCTATCCTTACTATAATACTTAAATCATTTTCACTCACACACACAAAGTATTTTAACTTTATGAAGTTAAAAAATTATTCTTGAGTATGAAATCTTATAGTTTAATGATTCTATTATCTATGTCTAGATATAAGCCATTCTTCTTAAAGATATGCCCTTAAATTTGTTGACAACTATTACTAATGCTAATCTAATAGTGAATTGCAAAAATCTTCCATCAGTATGAACACTTTGTAGCAGATTTCTGATATTAAATCCGTGTTTATATTTGAACTTTTCTTGTGTATTCGACTGAAAATATCTTCACCCACTCATTGCGTTGGAATTGAGCTGTGTCAATTGATATACGTTTGAAGTTAAATATTTCATTAGCATTTTTTTATGTTTTTCCCTTTATTTTTGCTCCTGACTTTTCCTTTTTTTTAATGTTTTGAAATTTTATAGGTTTTTGTTTTAACTTCTTTTTCTTTTTTAAGGTATCCGTACACCTTCAAAACGTCATTTTCGCCAAAATTTTCGATTTTTAAATTTTGATGCTATTTTAAAATTTGAGCCTTTTTCTTTAAAATGGTGCTTAAATTTTGTTTCTATCTTATTTAGAACCTAAGTTATGGGGATTTGAATTTTACTCGGTAGTTACTTTTTGAAACCGGAAGTTGAAAAAATCTTTGAGTAAATTTTTATTTTTCAAAGTTTGGTTTAAATATGCAATAGTAGGAAATTTATATACTTTAAAATATGAATTTGAGTTTTCAGAATCTCCAAAAATATAATTGGCAACAGGTTTTTACTAATATTTTTATCCAGAATCTGGCAGGAAAAGAGAGTGTGTTATTGTTTGTTTACATTTGCTTGCCATTGCGCAGCTCTTTATATGTTTCTGTTTAATCCTTTTTTACTGCTGAAAACATTAATTTTTTTCATTTAAAATGGTAAAACTAAACGTAGAATAAGTGCAAATAGAAAGTGTCAATTTTTCGTGTAAATGGATATAGTAATAAAAATTTCAAAAATTGCAGCTCAACATCTACCAATGCTAGTTCCTCGAAAATTAAAATGCATGCTTTTTTGATGAAGCAATACCAGAAAATGAAAGTAAACCACATACCAGTAACATAATTTTGGACATAAATTTTTTTTTACAACTTTGTTGCCCAAGATGTTACCAAGAAGTTTTACTGCTTTCTGAGGATTTTAAATATGGTTTGTACTCAAATTTTGTTATTAGGTCTAACATTGTATATTTTACTTAGGGGTTTCTAGTTCAAAGAAAACTTTAAGCTGTCCTGAAGTAAATACAAGATTTTCTTATGGTATGAGATAAATCGGTAAAGGTTTTTCTGGTGGGTTTAAATTATGTGGTACGTTAAATTTACCCAGGCTCAGTATAACTGTGTAGACTAATAATGAGAGCAAACTCATGTCTGTGATTTCAGAAGTTAGTGAACTATCAATGCAAATGTAGCTTCTGAACTGTTAGTTCTACATCCTTCTAAAAATAAAATAGTTGAATGTGGTGTTTCAGTTGATAGAACGTGGCAGCGTAGAGGTTACACTTCCATGAATGTGTGTGCCGCAGCTTCATCAGTTGACACTGGTAAAGTAGGGGGACATTGAAATTATGTCGTCATATTGTCCCACCTGCAGAAAGATTTCTAAAATGCTTAAAAGCATTGAGTCGGAAACTTTTGCAGCAGATCACATATGCCATAGCAATTTTTTAAGGTTTTGCATTACGAATGGAAACTATTGGTGCTACTGTAATCTTTCAACATTCTATTGTGAAACGAGGCCGTAAACATGCACACTGTTATGGTGATGGGAATTCTAAGGACTTTATCAGTGTCAAATATACTTATGGGAAAGATAGCGTCACAAAATATGAATGCATCGGTATTGTTCATAATAGAGTAGGTGTGAGATTGTGCAAACAAAAGTCAAAACATAAAAATCTGTCTGGTAAAGGCAAACTCACCGACTCTTTTACTGCTGGATTGCAAAACTATTATGGGATTGCTGATCGTAGCAATGTTGGAAACCTCTCCGGTCTTCAAAAAAATGTTATTGCGGCCCTGTTTCATTGCTTATTAAATGTCGAGAAACCCATGCATGCACAGCGTTTCATCGGAAAAGATAGTTGGTGCTACTACCAGCGAGCACTATCTTGTGGCCAAAAGCCAAAAGAAAAATATAAAGGTTTATCCAATTAAGTATTAGCCTACATATTTAGAATTATGCATCTAAGAACTACATACTAAATGCCTGCATGGCAAAACGCATAACTCAAATGAGTGTTTTAATGGCATTATATGGCAGAAAGTACCAAAAGAAGTTTTCGTGTGCCTCAAAACTTTAAAATTTGGTGCATTGGATGCCGTTATACAATTTAATGATGGGTACAAGGGTTGTGTTGACATTTTTAAAAAAATTATTATAACTCCTGGTTATTTTACTTTAAAATCATACAAACTTCTTGACGTTAATAGAATTAACGATGCAGAATGTCATTCAACACCTAATGTAAAGTAGCATAGAAAAGTTTTAAGAGCTACAAGGGAAAAAAATAAATGTTTTAGAGAGGAAAGAGGGTGTTATTTATAAATCAGGAGCATTTTAAGTATATCTAATTGGGTTTGATATTAAAAATTGCAGTTTAAAGTTTATTTCTGATTTATCTCAAAATGCATTTTTTTAACGTATTGGCATCTGGCTATGTAAATATCAGAAAAAGTTGTGAACCAATTTACTTTAAATTTTACAAGTACATTTATTTTATAGATTTAAAGAACCCCTACCATTTCCATGATTATAAAGTTGATATGTTTTTAGTAACTAAGGTGTATATCATGTCTCGTAATAATTTTTTAGTGATTTTTCAATGCTCTTTTACTCGAACCTTGATAAAAATTGTAATAATTTGATTATATCAGAAAAATAGTACCAGCCCTAAAAATTATTATGATGATCAACATGAAATTTACAGAAAAGTAATATTTTTGTTTATATACGTTTGAGTTATGTGCGTTATTCTAATAATCAATTTAATTAATATTTTCACTATGTTTTTCTCCCTAAAAATTTTTTTTGTGCTATAAGTAAGATATTAAATGTATTTTTCTTAGTTTGGAGTTATATTTCATCAGTAAAAAATATTTTAATAGCAAATATTCCAGTTTCTCAAAAAATTTTCTTCGAAGGTTTTCACTTTAAGTGCAGTCAAGTAGCTTCAGTAAATAAAACTAATTGCAGGAAATCAAACTTAAGCTGTCATACTCACAAGGCAAAATTAGTGCAACGAGTGTAATTGCACATTAAACAGAGGAAAGATGGGCATCAGCAAATGAGAAAAACAGACAAAGAATGACACAAGCACATGCTGAGGGTGCAGAAGAGAGCAACAGGCAGTCAGACTTGAGGATGCACTTTTGCGAGTACAGCATTCATGTTTTTGCAACATTAGATCTGCTCTGTTTTCAACAAAAGAACACAGTGGGTTGCGAATGGCTGAAAGATAACAACCTCACAGAAACAGCATATCAGCGTCAAACATTATTTTGTAATGAGCAATCACACAATGACAGTCACCTTGCATTCCGGTACAACTCAGTGGAAGATTATAGGTTGAGCCAGTATGTTCTCATCAGCACAATGCCTGAAGTGTGTCCTTACTGCAGTGCTCGGAAATTTAAGGTAGAAAGTTTTGTACTAGTGGAAAAATTGAACTGCTTCAACTTGGAGAACCACCAGAGTCATTGAAAACTTTGCTTGTCAGATATACTGTGGAATCAAAGCATTTCCTATATAACATCAAGAAATACAATTCACTTTTCCAAATGATATTGTTTGGAAATATGTGCATTTGTGAACACATCTCTAATTGAACAGAAATATCCATACGAATTGTAAAACTAACTCTTTGTCCTAGAGGAATCCATAGTACAGCCATTTAAAATTTATCTGCAAACTTGAGATTTCCACTATGAATGGAATGTAAATTAATTTAGGTTCATAACATAAATACAAAAATACAAAAATTGGCAGTTATAGAGACTGCCGATAGAAGTGAGAACTTAGAACTTTTAGTATTAAAATTTGAAATTTCATAAAGTTTGAATTAAAATTATCAACATCAATCTGGTTCTCACATCTATTGACACTCCGAGCAACAACTAAATGCATGCTTATATGGTTTTTTATTATTCAAATGTATTACGGGCTGTACAAGTTCATGACAAAATATAAATACAATTCAATTGAAATAACAATTAATATAGAATCATATTATTTATGGATAGTATTAGTATTTACTTAAATTTCAATGTACTTGATTTTTAACATTATTTTAATTGTTTGCATCATTGCCATCATTAATTTCAACAATACTTAGACTTTTTGTACTTTCAATTATTTCATTTTGTTCTAAAAAAAGATACAATAGGCTTATGGTGACTAAAGTAAGAAAGGAAAATGTTGATTCAAATTTATCTAAGTATCGCGTAAAAACCGCATCGATCGTCGTTTATATTTTGTAGTACTGAGTTTTCGATCATTGGACATATTTAAATTTTCATTTAAAAAATCAATTAGTGGTAGATTTTTATCATCTGCAAAGTTAATATTGAAGTCTCCGCTTAAAATCATCGGTACATTATCATATTTTTCGCCAAATATTTTTTCGAGTATTTCAGAACCTTCTTTTGTATAAATCAACAAACTTCCGAATAAAAATTGTTGTATCTGTCTCATAGATTTTCCAGGTGAAATATAAACGGCAACCATTAATATATATTGCCCATTCTCTCGGAATCGCAACAAGCAATGCACAGTATATACATATTGAACTTTTCACTTAATCCATTCAATTTCACGTATAAGATATACACAGCACTACATATTTTTCTTTCATTTTATTCAAGCAATCACTTATTCATAATTAGTAAATAAGTATATTTATAAGAAGGTCAATGGAGATCATTTTATATCTATATAAAAGCTTTTACTTTTCTTTCATTATAACGATTTTCCAAAGACGGAGATGCTAAGTCCTTCCTAAAGCAAAAAACAAAGATGATTTAACAATTTACATCAGAGGAAGAAAATGGAATTGCTATAAGCCTCTGTGCAAGATCTATACTGAAAATACGAGATTGTCTAAAGTCTGTTTGAAAAATTACTAAGCTTTAAATTAGGAAACTTAATTTTTTTTTTTTAGATTTACGAATTAGCCTATGAAGGATTTTGAAAACAAACCAGTGGGTGTTTTTTGTTTATTACTAATAAACCAAATTTTTTAATTTTATTGAATTGCTTAGTTACTTAAAATATTAATTAAAAATTTTCTGGTGTTGCAACACAATATTTATTTTCTGTAATCCGTCATTGTCTTTTTTATGTTAATAATCTTTTTGTTTTGTGGGAAGTAATTAGAAATTTACGATAATCCCACAATATTTGAAAGTTTTTAACCTTTGATAAAGTAAATGCCGGATGAGCTTCAACAGAGTTCAACTATGTTTAATTTTACTAAAGGTTAATTTGATCCTTTATTAAATTTCGTGAAGGGAAAAGATTACACTGAATAATTAACATAAGATGTAAAAGAAATTCATTCTGTGAAAGGTTCAAATTGATCTGTGAATTGATCCTTTGAAAAATTATGGTTGCGTAGAAATCCTCATTTGCTCTTTTTTCGTTTTAAATTCTTAACCTTTAATTTAGGCTAGATTGTTGTTGGTGAAATTTCTTCACTATTATGAATATTTCAAAAACAGAAATATTTACTACTTTCCTTAGAAAGATCTTCTCTTTTGAAATTTTATGATAACGATAAATTAACCCATTTATTTTTCCATTATTAATAATACATAAGGTCTTTCAAATATGATTCCTTTGGAATTCCTTAGAATTTTTAACTGATCTTACATTTTATACAGTAAATATTTTGATTTGGCTCTTGTTGTTTATGCAATCTAAGGAGTTGGATTTACATTATATTTCTTAAAACTTTATAGCATAATATTAATATTTTATCTTACTATAGTAGGAATTCAATTTAAATATTGAATAATGATTTCAGATAAATGCTAAATTTTTCAAAACTATAAAATGAGTGCTCTGAAAAGATTTATATATTGTATCACACTCCTTTTATTTTCTCTCTTTCTCTTTTTTCTCTTTTTCTGTTCATTTTTCAATTATTTGTCTCTGTTTCTCTTTTTTTCATTTCTCTCACACAGGGAATATTTTTAATTATTTAAGAGGGTGTGTATATTTTTAATTTCAGTTTTTCTTCTCACAAAAATGTTTAAATCCGTGTTATAATTATTCATCAGAATTTTTGTCTTATTTTAGTTGGAAAATTATATAACTAATGTATATATAGTTTTCACTTGCGATAATTTATATATATAATTATCTTTCAATGATTTCCATAAACAAAATGCTTTATGTTCACAGTTTTGTTACAAGAATCTTTTTCAAATTATGAAAACAGTTAAGAGAAATCATCTGCAGCAAAAACCTTTTCATGTGCAATAAAACCTTTTCCGACTGTCATAATAACTATTTGCTGAAAATTTTATTATGTGTTCACTCATGAAAGGTCTTAATAATGAATATTCAATTCCATTTTGAAAATTTTGTATTAAATGTCAATATAATGGGTTTATATCTTAAATATGATTTGTGGCCGCTGTAGCCTAGTGGTTATGGTCAGAAATTTGAGGCCAGAGTGTCTCGGGCTCGGTGCTGCTGATGACAAGCCGTGTAGAAGGGATTGATGCAAGTTAAATATGTTGTGGCTTAATTTTTTCCGTTGGTATGGAAGTTAGGAGAGGATGGTGCCAGCTCAGGGGTCGTCCTCGTCGCTTGACGGAGGATCAAAATTATGAGGTTCGTCCCCAATAACCCTTGAGTCGCTCTAGGGTGCGACGTACACATAACTCTTACTAACTCACAGACTCGGTGTAGACATGTAACTCTCACTAATTCTCTAATTATGATATTATGAATTTGAAAGTTAAAAATATCTGCATAATATGGGTTTTTATGTTAAAAATTAATACTGTTACATTAAGTTGTGACGTATCTATACGATCTTTGACTAACCTCCTCTATTTTCCTTAAGACAATTTATTTATTTCAACCAATCTTCACCGAGAGCCAGGCGTGATTTATGTAAATAAGATATATTATATAAGTTCGGTTTTCGCGAGTTAAGTGATAAAAAAAGATAGGAAGAGGGAAGTTAAGTGAATTAAAGATCGAGACGTCAGCACGAAGTTGTTGACAATCGTAGATAGCCTGTTACGTGTGGAGGTACGCGAGGAGAAGCGGATTGAATATAGTAAAAATCCTTATTACAGAGCGTGGATTCTTCACCCATTCTTCCAGCCATTAAAAAGGCCGAAGTCATCACGAAGGAACAGCCGATGTAAAATATAATGTCAGTGATTTTATTTGAGATATTGAGAT
Source organism: Trichonephila clavata (assembly GCA_019973975.1). Lineage (NCBI taxonomy): Eukaryota > Metazoa > Arthropoda > Arachnida > Araneae > Nephilidae > Trichonephila > Trichonephila clavata. The sequence continues at coordinate 15,797 of BMAO01033898.1, read as the reverse complement.
TATTCGTACGTGGCGTAGCTGTAATTTTGCGCGTTTACGCTTTCCTGGATTCAGTTGACAGTGATTCCCCGCTTAGTTTCTCCACTCTCTTTTGTTTTTCTTAAATTGATTAGTGTGTATCTAAACGTATTTGCTGATAAGAATCAATAAATCTATTTGAATTGCAATTATGTCTTTTGATCATTTAAGTCCGCCTACACATCCTGCAGTATTTGCAGATAGACAGGGAGGTAGAAGTGTAAGGGGAGGTCTTAATTCACAACAAAGTTCAATGATATTTTATGCTTTAAGTATCGATTTACCATTTATTATTTTATTTTGATGGTTACGTGACAGAGTAACTATTTTTAATACTCCTATTGTCTTACATGTAAATAAATACGAGGTTATATTTCTGTATAATGAATTTTTATAGGCTTTAATGAATTATTTCAGTATGCGAATGTTTTGAATATACATATATATACATTCATGTCCATAAATTAAGGATAATGAAGTTCAGGCAAAGAATGAGACAGAAGCAAAACAAATTTGACTTATTTGTAAAGTCTATTTATCAAACAAAGGGTAAAGAGCAAAAAAGATGCTATATGTTTGACATAATTAATAAAAATTGCGATTTTTACTCCCTGGAGCAAATTTCAAAAAAGAACCTATTTACAAAAAACAGTATAACATGGTTAGTATGATGGTTAATACGGAGTATGCCTCCCGGACGATGCAATACAGGCCTTACAACGCCTACGCATGCTGAGTATCAAATTATCAATCTGATCTTAGGGAATATTACACCACTCATCAAGTAATGCCCTCCGAAGTTCCGGTAGAAAGGTGGGAGGGGGTTGACGGGCTGCAATTCGTCGGCCAAGCATATCCCACACATGCTCTATTGGATTCAAGTCCGGTGAGTTTGCTGGCCAATCCATACGGGTGATATCCTCCGATTGAAGGCATTCGTCTACAATGTTTGCACGGTGAGGAGGGGCGTTGTCATCCATAAACATAAATTCAGCCCCATGGCACCCGAAACAAACGTACATGTTGTTCCAGAATGACATCCCGATAGATGTGCCTGCCATCGTTACACTCTGAACATGCAGGTCAGTTCTGGAACCAAGAATAATTCCTCTCCAAACGAGCCATCCTGCACCACCGTAACGTGTCGTTTAATGGTGTTCTCTTGGTGGTAACGGGTACCTGGCGCTCTCCATATGAAAGTCCGGGGAGAATCAGACGGCAAACTAAACCTGGATTCGTCGGAAAACATGACACAAGACCAATGTTTCGGTGTCCACAATGCATGCTCTCTACTCCAGGTTAATTGCAGTTGACAGTGAGTTGCGGTAAGGGGAACACATCTGACAGGCCTACGAGCATATAGACCAATGTGCCCTAAGCGTCTGTACACGGTCTGCCTTGAAACTGTCGTACCGGTTGCTGAAGAGAGCTGACGAGATAGGTCTGATGCTGTGCTCCGTCTGTTTCTTTTGGAAGTAACTGCCAAATACCGGTCCTCATTCGGCGATGTAACTCGGGGGCGACCTGTGCTGTAACATCTACTCACATTACCATCATCTTGGAATCGTTGCCAAAGCCTGGAGATGACACTCTGGGCGATTCCAAGTTCCTCGGATACTTCCAGCTGGCTACGTCACATTCCAGTCGTCTGATAATTCTACCACGTATAAAATCATCCAAATGCTTCCTTTGTGCCATAACTATGAGGTTATTGCACTGAAAGGCTTTTAAAGCGCTTGTGAACAATTTTACTTCTTTGCCCCCATTCCTTATATACCCCTTTCTTACACTCTCGTCATTATGACGTACTATCCGCGCCATCTGGTGGTTTGCTGTAATTTGCATATTTCTTCAAGATGTGTGTGATAATTCTACAGGTGAAATTTTTATTTTAGAGTTCAATTTCTGTGTGATTCTGAATTATCCTTAATTTATGGACATGTGTTTATATCCCGTATGGACAATTTTAAAAAATGTGGCAAAAATCATATTGTTCGATTATATAGTAGTCTAACTGTAATATGAAGAATTAGTTAAGTGTTCTTAGAAAAAAAATGATTTGGCCTAATTTAAGTATTTTTTATGTCATTGAATTAGAATTATAGCATATAATATTTTTTTATTTATGTATCTTTAAAATACTTACCTAATAAGCACAAAATACAGTAAGCTATAATTGTATCTTTCGTAAATAAAGGGGGGAGGGGAGGTAGGATTTTATACAGTAAAAACAAATATATATATAATATTCCTTATTATTATTACTTTTTTGGCATTTGGTATGCATTTCAGAAAAGTATTATTCCTCAGTAAATATTAAAGAGAATTAATGAATTCTTTTTTTTATGTAAATAGATAAACAAGAAAGCTTTGAATTAAATAATAACTATAATTATACCTTTTTCAATAATTTTATTCAGACAATCTGCTTATCTAAATCTCTACTTTGTTTGATTCTTTTTTTTAATACAAATATTGAATAACAGATTAATTATATTTTCTTTAAATAGGATTAGAAATTCGTTTATAATGCTTAAGGAAAAGAATTTTATAAAACATGTATAATTATTTATAAATTTATAATAAGTATACGTATCTCTTAAGTTGAAAAATGTTGCTTATTATTTTAAAATTTATTGATAAACTAGATAAATATTTGATTAAGTTGAAGTAAATTTTTGATTAAGTAATATTAAATGAACAACTATAAATCTAAATAAAATAAAATTTCTTAAGTACACATAATCATTAATAATTTTCATCTTTCGTTTTCCCTTTTAAAGTGACTTTCCTTACTTTTTTTGTTAGAATTTGAAAAGAAGAACGATTGGGATTTAATGAGTTTTTAAGTTTATTGAAGAAAGAAAATAAAACGAACATAATTAATTTAGAATAAACTTTCAAAAAGGAATTTAATATGTTTGATTTTTTTTTATTTCAGTTCTATCAAACTTGAAATCATAAAGAGCATTAAAACTACCTTCAGGCACACAGCAATGCCCTGTCATATAATTTTTGAGCCCTAAGAACATTTTACCAGAATTCACTAGAAATAAGAATTACAGTTTTATAAAAGTGTTAAGTGTAGCTTTTTTTCAGAGAAAAATAAATATTAAAATTTAATACATTATTTCTACCACAAATAATTAAATCAACAATTAATCAATGTTCAACCAATGTATATAATTAATATACATGATATCAATCGAGTTAAAATGAAAACAATATACATAAAAAAGAAATTCCTTAACTTTCAGGTATTTAATAATTCAGGTAACTAGACTGTCTGTGACAAGAAAAAAACTTTTACACCAAATTTAAATGGATCTCTCTTACTTAATTTAAAAGCAATGGGAGTAATATTTTTACACTTAATTATTTGTATATTTATCTATCTGTAAATGAAAAAAAAAACATTTTAAAATATAAATAATTTTGTAGGAGTAATTAATAATCAATAATTATTTTTTACTTTTGAGTCATGTTCTTAATTTTATGTACATTTTGCATAAAAATCATTGCTCATATATCTTAAAAATTTCTCTGTGTTTATAAACCTTAAAGTCCATATAATAAATGTAATCATTAAATAATAAATTTATAAATTTTTTTAAAAAATTTAAATTTGGGATTTAAATTTGTCTTAAATTTTATGCAAACGTTGTGTTTAATCTAAAATTTATTTGAAAAAAATTCATTCACTTCATTGAAAATTGGTGAATTTAAGGACGTACAAAATATCATCAATATAGGTAAAGTAGATTTCGAGAAAACTGCATTGGAATCATCAAAAAATGCATTTTGAGAACATTGTAAATAAAGATATTTTCATTTATGATTTGTAAAATAATATATTTTAGTAAAATATAAAACCATACTATAATTAATTGGATTAATCAGCATCATTTTTCAGTTTATAATTGTTAAGTTTAAAATTTTAGATTATTTAGAAGTCTTTTTACTTACTCTTTCCCTACTTCATCAACACGTGCTATCCACGATTCACAACATATTCCACATCCAGTACCAACGTTTTATGTCCGTAATTTTACATCACTCACTTTTCGTGTTTCTGCAAGATCGGCATGGGCAGAGATATCTCACTTAAAACTCTTGAAAAATCTGTCACTGAATTTAGACATGTGGTGGATCATGGCCACCTTTTGGATCTCCTCCACTGAATCGGTATTTTTGAGAGTCAAAATTGCCCACTCTATAAAAAAGATGAAGATATGAACAGGATTTATTTGTGTTGGGATGCACGGCTATGCTTGGAGACTCCAATGGGAAAAGATATTGGAGTGGTTGACATCTACTGATGGGACATTGACTTTTTTCTCTTGTTTTTTAATTTTATGTGCTTTTTGTCTTACTCTAAGAGCTTGTCATTTTCTTATACCATTGGAAATAAAAATGCCTGCAATTTTTAGTATTTTTGTTTCATTTTGAACATCATAATTATAGAATTCCTTATACATAGTTCATCTATGTTATGAATTATACAAATAAAATGTCTTTGATAAATTTAAGTAATTAATTTGATGCCTTAATTGTTCTTAAAAATTATAACAAAAGCCTTTTTTTTGTACTCATACAAACAATTAATTATTTGTTTTAAAATAAATAAAACAGTTATGAACATAAAGAATTTATTCATGAGTACACAAAAGTTAACAATAAGCAGTTAGAAATGTTACAATAGCAATAAGAAAAGGCCTACCTTATAAGCTGAGTAATTAATTTAGGAAAGTCCTCAAGATTCAGTTTGTGCTATATCCAATTAATTTAGAATTTAAAAACTACACTGTGTGCTTATGAATGCAAAACTAGACATAATTAACAATTTAAAAACCAAAACTTTATCTTTATAAATTCAGTAAATATTCATTTAAATTTTCTTTAATTTTTGCACAAAAAATGTAGAAATCTTAAATTTTTGGGCATATAATACTGGAAAATTACATTCCTTGCATTGCAAAAATTAGTATTTTATAATACATATTAACGCAACTTAGATTTTGAAGAAAGTGTATCTGAATCCTAATTAAATCACACTTGTTGACAATTTTAAAATGCAATTTTCTATCAATTTTCTAGCGTTAGCATTAATTGAACCACAAAAAATTAATATTCATAGAAACATAAGTTTTTTATTAATAATACATAATAATAAACATAAATACAAGACAAGGAAAATTAGGTGTTTACGTCCTGACACTTGATATCTCTTCTCTGCAACGATCTTTCTTATTTCGGGAAAAATTTTCATATACTATATTACATTATTGTGTGCTGATATACTGGTAGGGCCGCAAAAATGTTTGTTGTGGGCCGCATGCGGCATGGGCCCCGAGTTTGACACCTTTGGTGTACATGAATAATACGACTACATCTTCCACGGACTATCAACACGGAAGTGAATTAAAGTCCTTATTGAAATTTTTTTTTTCATGCCTGAAAGCAAATATTCTAGTTGGTGGTGGATATCATATATGTTTAAATATTCATTGGTGAATTTTTGTGTTAATAGAAACAAATAACTTTTGACATAAAAAAAATCACACACAAGACTACACTTTTATTACTCTGTTAAGTAATGATGCTTTGCTGTATATATATATATATATGCATACATTTTACACATAAGTCTACACAGATGTATATGAACAATTAAATGAATATAAGATAAAATTTACGCGACGAAGATTTCGAAAAACCAATAATACTCAGATAATAATCTTACAAGCTAATAATGCAATGTACATACATCTAATAAGCAACTCTATCCATTCATACAAAAAATTTTAAACTGTTAAAATTTATACAAATATAATGTTTGCCACTCTGAAACTAATATTACATGAAGGTTTATAGTAGAAAAACATGTAGCAACCATTGTTAGAAATTCTCTGCAACAAAACATTTATTAAAACAACGGATAATCAGACATATATTTTCATGTTTTTATATCCACCGCTTAATTTCATTTTATTCATATTATTATTTTACATTTATTTCTCTTCCCTGTAATTGCAAAAAAGGCTTGTAAATGAAATCCTTGTTAATTCTGGGCATATACCAATTTTGCTTAAAGCGCGCGCATACCGCGCACACACACATTATAAGACCTTCAATATTATAAATATTTCATCTCCCCTCTCTTGCTCTTCTATAGTTAAAATTTTTCTATTATCTTCAGATAAAAGCAACTAAAAACAGTATGAATAATTCACACATTTAACTTATGGGACTGCAAAGAATTTTACAAATTTCTCCGAAGTATCATCTTTCATTAAATATGATTATAAGCACTTCAGACATATCTTTTCTGATTGTTTTTTAGCTTCATTTTTACACAGAATACTATTGCACAAAGAGTTATTTCATGATATGAAAGACTACTAACTGGATTATTTACATTTTTTAAATTGATTATATATATATATATATATATATATATATAATAAAATCCTGCTAATTTACATTAAAGAACCAGCGCGAAAATTTGAGCAAAATATTTTTTATAACAGGATAAATTAACTGTTATATTATTAAGGTTATCTAGAAATATTCACAATATTGAAAAAAAATAAGAATATTTCCCATAAATTAGATTACATTTGTATAGCACAAGTTTATTTAATAACTATTTAATCGTACTTTTGTGACAAACATTTTGTATTTAAACTTATATTTTTATTTTCTAACATAATTTACTGATTAGTGTACTTATTAAAGCCAGCAAGGCTTTTTAAATAAATGGGCTTGGACTTATAACTCTAAATTTCAAGTATTTAAGAGATGCCAGATACGTTTTTTTGGTATAGCAAGTAGACAATCAAAACTGCATTATATGCTTATGAAATTCTTGTCAAATTAGAATGTATTGATTTCTCTGCCAGTTAAAAACTTTTTCTTCACTCTTTCGCGAAATAACTTAAAAATTATGTTTGAATAAAACGTCAAGATTTCTTCCTATGGGAGTAAGATATATTGGACATAACCATAAATGTCAATCCTTTTCAAAATAAATATTTCTTGTCAATACAAGTAACGTATATTCCGGCGTATAATGTGCACCTTAAGCCCAAAAAGTAAGATGAAATTTATGGGAGCATATCCGGATAAAACAAAATCATAGCTTTAAAATAAAGAAAAGAAGAATACAAAAAAATAATGTTCTCTCTATAAGGTAAATCGGTGGAAGTTTTGCCACATTTAAGGATCTTTCGATTAGTACATTGAAAATTGAAATAACAAGACCATAAAAAATACACCTTTTTTTTCATTCTTTCATTGGTTATGTATATAAGTTAATTTTCTCTCTAAAAATAAATAAGAAATTTAATGTTAAGGGAACCGGGACGTTTTGCCCCTTCGGAAAATCGAATTTTTGATTTTTATCATAAAAAATAATACATTTAATGCTGATTCCAAAAATGTATAACATGTATAAGTTTAACGCTTAATACCCGAGAAATTGCAGTTATAAAATGTAAACAACAGCTATGGCGGTTACAACAAATGTCTTTGTATCTGGAGAAAAGTATATCTATAAACATTCCCTCACAGAACCAGTTCTTGTCAAGATTAAAAACATAATTACAAATATACACAACATTTTTTAAACGTGTATTTAGAGACTTATCTGCAAAAGAAATTTTACTAAAATGTTTACATGATCGTACTTAAAACCCAAATGAAAGCTTGAATAACGGTGTATGGAATCAAATTCCAAAAAACACAATTGTGACCCAATAAACAATTTCAAATTGGTGCAATGGACGCAGTGATATGCTTTAATGAAGATGCACATGCAGGAACAAAATTATTAAGAGCACTAAAAATAAATCTTGGATAAACACTGTGAAGGCATTCGAAAAACTGACAAGAATTTGTGAAGCAGATGACAGTTTAAAAAGCCAGCAAAGAGCCAAACTATTGAAAGACAAAATAAAAGGAAAAGATACTTTAGAAGTGTTCATGCAAGATGAATACAAATCTGAATATTTTAAATATCAAATTTTAGTAACTGTACCATTTTATTTAGTTTTTTTGATATTACTCAAAATGTGTTTTTCTAGATTTTAGGTACATCCATAGAAAAATCTATCCATTATATTTTAGTGAAATTTGGTATAATCTCTTGTATAGTAATAATGTATTTAATGCTACTAATTATATTCCAGAAATGTTAGTATTTTTATTTTTACTGCCAATTTTCTAAAAAAAATGACATTTTTATCAAAATTTTTAAAAATCGAGATTCAATTTTTTTAAAAAAAATTCCAAGCAATGAAATATAAAAAAAAAACTAGAGCATTTAAATAAAGGTACAATTTTTAACTAAAACAGCATGATTTGTTGCTTTATATGTTATAAAAGGAAAAACTATATGTACCTAATCAACACCATGTATACGAAAGCACCTTTTGAAGTTTACTTTTTCAAATCCTTATATTTCTAAAAATATTGTACACCTTAAAAACTTTATATTATAGTGTATTAAGAAAAGTATGTAGAATGTATTTTTGCTTTCGATGCACTGAATCCAGTCACGCTTGGGATCTTTTTTAGCATAAAATTACCCTTTATACAAGGCACAAAATCGTCATTATTATCCTCATCAAAATTGTCACCACAAGTATCTAGAGAAATTTCTTCGCTTGTGGATGACAAACTGACACGTCTCACAAACTGGTGCCTTCCTCCGAATTACCTTACATTTAAATACTATTTATCTAAAAGAAATTACAAACTTTATCAGCTTCCAGTATTAGATATCATAAAAAAGTTCATCGTATTCGTCTTCAGTCACATCTTTGAGTTCTTTTTATCTTTTCACCATCACTATTACTCTGACCATAAATATATAAGCACCTTCCTGTTCATCTAAATTCTTAGATATACTACATTTTTAAAATTTCTTTTGAATTATGTGAGATATAATTTCACACATTCCATGCCATTCAAACACTATATCTAAACTTCAAATGATAGGAGCACTGTACATGTACATTTCAAGTTTCTTCGTAAAAAAAGAAGTACTCGTTATACGCCGAATATATTTAAAATTTAAGTATTGTAGTTTAAAAGTACAGGGAGCATTTACACTGGATTGTATAATAAGTTATTTTTTTTAATTCTGCTTATTCAAATCTTGAGCATATTTTAAATACCTAAATAGTGCCCAACAATCAGGTCGAACGATAATAGCTTAATAATTAAGAAAATGCACTTCATCCATATGGATGTTCAAGTCAGCTCAAGGCTCAAGTTTTGATTGCATTTAAGATATTAGCATAGTATAATATAAATTGAGAATTAAAGTACCTGCATTTAGATATCTTCTACTTATTGTACAACGGAATTTAGAAGAATGACGTAACTAGGTTGATGCCCAAGTTAAAATTAATTCCAAACAATATATAATAATATTCATCATAAAATTTCCTTTTAAAAAAATGATTGATTTAAATATGAGGTTTGTTTGACGTTATTGTTTGTGTATACTTTTATTTCTCTTTCTATTTCAGTTTGAAGCGTCTAACTTTTTTGGCTTAATAGAACCTCTGCTACATGAAAATGATCCACAATAATTTCAGATTGATTCAATCAAAGGTTATAAATTGTGGTTTTCATGAAAAGGTAGTCTTAAAGAATAACATTAGATCGGCAATTTTAATTAAATCATTAATATATTTGAATACAGTTTCTCGACACTATTAACTAAATATGCCACTATTCATTGAAAGTTAGCTTCAATACAAGCAGATCTAAAATGCTGATGAAATTAATGCGTATTCTTAAAGTATTTAAAAAACATTCATGTTATTTAATCAATAAAGTTTCTTTTTATTTCATTTGTAAGTAATTTAGTTAAACCCTAATTAATGAGAACATAAAAAATTATTTTGCTTGGCAAATTAATATTTAGAAAGAGTCTCAAACTAAAAAATATACATTTCAAACTAAATGCGTTTTTTAAAATATTTTTTTAATGATAAAAGGAAGACAAATTCACTTCAGAAAGAGAATATTTAACAATAAGTTTCCTGTGTATCAAGATAATTTCTTCTACATTCAAGTATTGGAAGTGGGTTTTTATTTACTATTTCTTCATTTATAATATTCTATATGTAACACAAAAAAAATCTTTCACTTTGTACATATTAACCTGGGTCAAATAATCAAAGAGGAATAACTTGCTGACTTTGTAATTAAACGCTGTGTTCAACACTGACTTTATAATTACCGTAAAATTCGCGCATAACGCGCACTTTTCACACAAAGAAATAAGATCGAAATTCAAGGGTGCTCACTATACACTTGGTATGAAAAGGATAGCTTTAAAAATAAAAAAAGATTAACATAGATTTTAAATTAGACTTCATCATTTATCAAAATACTGCTCATTTAAAATAAATGACACACCTTATGAACTAAAAGTGATGTAGTTCTAGAACTACAGTTTTTTTCTAAGGCATGGAATAATACATCGAATAAATGACTTCAAAACATAAAATTCCTTTAGTACATTTCAGGTTCCTTCGTAAAGAAAAGGTGCGCGTTATACGGCAAATATACCTAAAAAGTTAAAATTTACAGCTTGAAAGTATAGTTGCGCGTTATACGACGGTGCGTCTTATAAGCCGGATTTTACAGTACTTGTTCTATAATCTACCTCTATTAACATTAATAACACTTTAAATTCACAATTTTGAGTACTTGATGTATACATACTATAAATAATAATATGAGTAAATGTTAATTAAAAAATTCTTAATCTGAAATAACATCCGAGTTAACGCGAGAAGGTGATTCTTGCCCTCTACCTGAGATTCATACTACTCTGGTGTCCAAATTTAGCGTTACCAAGTTAAATTTCGTACTATCTCATAAAACTGCCATTATCTTTTTAAAACTTATATATAAAGTGAGCAAAGGCAAGTATCCTATTTGAAATTTTTGAGTTTTGAATGATAGAAAGAGTTTTTATGTTTTGGTGAAAAACGTTAAAACCGTTTTCGTAGTAGAGCTTTAAATTTTGTGTTTAGACTTGTGTATCGCACTGTGAAAAGCACAGATTTGTGATATTTTGTTAAAATGAGTTGTTCCCAAAATCGTTCAGATGATGATTTGAGATGGAGAGCCATTGGGTTGATTGAAGGTGGATGTTTCGAGCAGAAGTAACGCGAAACCAAAATGTTTTTCGAATACTGGTATCCAGAATGAGAGAGTAATTTCAAAAAACGGGTACTGTGTTGTGTTAAGTGACATGGACAAGGTGGATCAAAAGTTACAACTCCTACGAAAGATTGATAGTTGACATTAAATTCACGCAGTCACAGAGACAGGAAAGCTTAAGAGCTTGCTCAAGACTTTCCTGCTGCCACTGGAAAGACACTTTCAGGTGCTTACAGTCGCTTAGATGGGACGACCCTATATGCCAGAATGCCAGAAGTATGTGTCTATCTTAACACATCACAGAAAAGAGCTCATACCTGATGGAGCCAAGAACATGTGTCTTGGACAAATCAAGAGTGGGGCCATGTACCTTTTACTGATGAGACCAGGTTCAGTATGAATAGTGATTTTTGTCGAGTTTTCATTTGAAGAGAGCTGGGACTCGTTCCTATCCTTCTAACATAAGATAATCCGATCGATTTGAAGGGTGTATAATTTTTTTTGGAGAAGCATTATGTTAGGCGGCCGTAAGCCGTTACACATTTTTTATGCGGGCTCTGTTACTGCACAACTATATAAAGATGGATTTTTTGAACGGTGTCTGAGACCACCCCGAAGAGCAATTGGTCAAAATTTTGTTCTCAAGAATGGTAATGTGAGGCCGAACAGAGCTAATTTTGTCGAAGACTTTCTTGAAGAAGAAGATATTTGCCGGACCAAATGGCCAGAAAGATCTCCTGACCTAAATCATATCGAGCATGTTTCAGATGCTTCAGGAAGAGCCATTTCTTTTTTAATGCCAATACCCTCCAAACAAGCACCAAACATTAAAATCTGCCGTTATAAGAGATTGGGTATTGTTGTATCAAAAGGAAATAAAAAAAATCCCATTTGTAATAAAAGAGGTCGTTGTGAAGCCTGTATCGTAGCAAGGGGTGGCTGCATTTCTTATTAGACATTCAGTTTTTTAATTACTACACAGCGTGCTTTCACAACTTTTGAACTATTTTGCATATCACAAGAAGTAACCCACTTTTAAGATTTTATTTGTACTATTAATAAGCTGTATAATTTTATGATGCTAAATAATAAATTATAGAAATCTAAAATGATTAAGGTAAATTTTGTCATAAATATTACGGTAGTGTCGAATTTTAAAATACACCACAGTGCTTGTATAAAAATTTTGATAACATAAAATATTAAAATGTTAGAATAATACAATGTAAAGAATAATCACAATCTCGTATTTAAAAATATTTAAGGGGGTCCAGCACGTCCATAGGAGCCCATGTTAAATTGCATAAGTTTATGTACCTTTTTCTCAGAAACTACTTACTACTCATGGATAACATTTTTACAGTAGGCTATTTGTTCTATCAATTAAACTGCAACGAAAAGTTTTGTCCTTTTGTTAAAAACTAAAGTAATCATAAATTTTTTAAAAAATATCCTATTTTCCCAACTGAAATTTAGTTTAAAAAGTCTTTATCTAAAATTATTTGCTAGATATATCTAATTCCCTCCATTAAAATCTATAAACATGTTAAAAGTAGGCTCACTGGAAATTTGAGGATTATATAATAAGTAGTTTTTGAGAAAAAGGTACATTTTTTGAGAAAACAGGCTTTAAAGTAAAAATTTGTAATATTTGACCATTTACTTTCTTTAATACTTTCCAGAAACATATGAAGTATTTTCTTTACCCTCTGCTCCTACAAAAGGCTCTTCTAATTTTTTCTTTTTTTCCATTATTTTTAACAATTTAGCCTTTTGGGAGTATTTCAAGATGCTTTCATTGGGTACGTGAAACTTATGACACATTTAATTTTTTGAAGCATCATAACTTAGTTCAATATCTAAAAGTTTTAAAATTATTCCTTTTGCTTCACGACTATTATTGAGCTGTGCAATAACCATATTTACCCCTAATTTTAGAGTTTTTAATTGCACAAATGTAGATTTTGGAATCACTAACCATATGGTGTTATTAACTGACTCATTTGGGCTCTGAGACTTCCCATTTAAGCATTTCTTAATAACATAGATCTTAAAAAATTGGCTTCATTTATTACATTACAGTACATAGTACGTGTCTATATGTTTATGACCATAGTGTCTTTCGTTACATTCAGTTTCTGCCGTTTGAAACTTGCATCATTAATTTATACTTGCTGGACACAGTCCATGTTGAGGGCTCTCGTTTGAAGACAGAAGATGAAAGTAAATAGCCAAAACAGAAGTTTTCCTGCTGTGTAAATCATTGATATTGTTTCCAATAGCCATATCATAATATCTTTGAATTTTTGATACTAAAATGTCGGTGAATCTGCTACGACCACTAAGTCTTTTCCCATCACTTAATTTTTTCTCTGTTTTTGCTTTTAAGATCCAAAAGACATGTACCCATACACTTTTGAATATATCCAATGCACTCTGATTTTTCCACTTGAACATCAAATGGATTCGCGCTCATAAGGAACTCATACAAAGGGACACGTAGGTGCTCTTAGGTGATACCATTTGATGCGTGTCAAGAAGTAGCTTTGTTGAAAAAATAAATAAAAATATTTTTAATTATTATACTTCCTGATATCATACATATATCATTTAAAAATATTTAAAAATTTAGAAATTTTTTAAGAAATAAAAATCGGTAGTTTTTTGAAAATGTATGTGCCGACCCCTTAATAAATTATTAGCATTGAAATTATTTGAAAAATTCATGTAATGTGTATAATTATTTTTGTATTTTATTTTTTGAGTATTTTAAATTCAAATGTATTTATGATGGTGAAGTAATGAATAATTTTAAAAATCTCAATAAAGTGAAAAATTCAGTCAATGGGTAAAGTCAGTGGAAAGAGTCGAATGAATGCAGTGATTCTCATACTTTCAATATTTGCGATCCAATATTCAATCATAATTTGCATCGCGCCTTCCCCCCCCCCGCTCCATACAATATCATAATGTATTGAATTCAATAATACTATACTTTGACGCTAAGCTACAATGCGACTTCAACCTCTTAAGTGCCACCGACGTATATATACGTCTCTCTCAGCCAAAACATTAATGGCCCGGACGTGTATATACGTCTTTTTGAAGTAGGATCTTTTCTGTGATCTGCCATTCACATAAAATTATTCCGAAAGCTTTGGAATGCAATAAAAAGAGTGACAGTGTTTGTGAAGGACTAGCTTATTTCAGAGGATTAGCTTTTTCATTTATTTTCTTTCCCATCTCTCCCCCCCCCCTTAATACATCACATACGCACGCCTACGTGGAAAACGGTGGCATTGGGGAGCGAATGACGTATATTTTAATCGGCAGTTAAAGGGATTAATTCTAAAACGGACAAATTATCAAGATGAATGTTAATTGTTGTATATGACTTTATATATAACAAGCCCATGGCTTCAACGGTGATTATTAAACTTGTTCTTAACTCAGAATTGCTGAATTAATTATAAAATACATTGTGCAGTACTGATACATTTATAAATGTACTATATCCGTATAAATGTGTATTTATCTCTTATTGTGTCAGAATGTATTTTGTTTGTTTACTTTCAGTAAATTAATAATTTTTTAAATAATCTTTTCTGTTTTAGACTTTTCAATATACCACCTCCTACAGTATCATGCCCACGTAGGAGCGCACCCCATGCTTTAAGAAACACTGAATTAATAATAAACTTTTTTGTTAGAAACAAGTGTCTTAAGAAGAATACAAGTATTTTTTGATATAAAAACCTTAAAAAAATACAGAATAAATGGTTGATACAATACAAGCTATACAAATTTAAGAACAGTTTATCCTCTAATGTAATTTTCTACCACTTTTTCTCCTGTAAAATGTTTTACTTTCTAATTATGTAATACTGCAATATACTTATATATTCCATGAATTGAATATTCTACAATCTTGCTTTGACCTACACTCAGAAATTTTTTTTTTTTGCTATTTTGCATTCGCTATTTGGTTTTTTTTTTCTTCAAGAAAATTTAAATAGTGATCTCTCTATATTTTACTTCTGAATATGAAAAATTCATGATAACTTTAAAAGATTGTTTTGAAAAGGGGCTTTGAAATTCCTTCATAAATTTATTATATATCCCTTCATTATTATAATATATGTGATGATATCTTCCAAAATTTGATAACAGCAACCAAAAACTCTTGTTTTGCTAAATATTATAAACAATGTTTTGAATAAATCATATATTTGTATAAATGTACCATTATGCGTTTAATATCGCAGTATTTTCTCAGTGTATTCTTTTTCCCGTAAATAATACCTTATATACTTTCGCAGCAATCAAGTTTAAACCTCACAATAAAATCATTTGGGGAAGTGGGCGTTTGCTTTTTTTCAAACCCAGCAGTATAAATTCAATTACACTCCTGAAATGGACAACATAGTAAGAACTCTATTATTAATAAGTAAATTCTTAATGCAAATGAAAAAAAAAACGAATGTTTTCTCCTAGCATCTATGTATGAAAGCATGCTTAGAGTTGGAAGGGAAGAAGTAAAAATAATCTGCTCTCAAAGGGCTACTATAAGGTATCCGAACACGTTCGGAGTA
>BMAO01033897.1:194107-235336 GCA_019973975.1 Trichonephila clavata | reverse complement strand
GTTGCAATTTTATAATAAAATATAAGGTAAAAATACTGTTAAGCACTTTTGCCATACGATGAGATATTCCTCCAATAATGTATTCTAATTATTAAGTTTTGTTAGACACCAACTTCCATGGTCAACGTTATTTTATCCTCAATCCCCACTTGCGCCCAAACCTTTTTTTTTTTTATTCATAATTCTTTTTTTAGGAACATTATAAAAAGCTCATAATCTTTCAGTTTTAAAATTTTTTTTTGTAATTTGAAACGCGGAGAGGAAATTACATAATACACAAAAAAAATCGAAAACTTTCTGATGAGTGGTTGAATTTTTGTCATTTCATTTGTTCAGAATTTATTAGTACGATGCAAATTACATCTTTTTATACGGTAATTATACTCTACATTTTTGATATGATATAGTTTATAAATCGTAACTAACTTTGTGTAACCAACACTTACTTGAAAATAATAAAACGATGGCTATCTGTGACGTTACTAATTTTACATTCGGATCCCGATTTAACGAATTTCACGATTTTACGAATTTTTCTCTTTCTTCGATTAAAATGAAGGCAAAAAAAAAAAAAAAAAAAAAAAAAAAAAAAAAAAAAAAAAAAAAAAAAAAAAAAAAACACCCTATTTAACGAATAATTCACTCCGAATTATTTCAATAGCTGGAAATTTTTTTATTAGTTTTGTATTACAAAAAAAAAATGATTTTTTTCAAATGATATATCCTTTTTATCCAGAACTGAAAATGACTTTTCTTGTCAGCAGCAAATTTCAACGGGCAAGGGTTAAGACCATTACTAGACTTAACAGATGCCGCTGAGTCATGAGTGTAACCAATCGTGTGAGTCTTGAGTAGGACAGGAAATTCCTTTCTTATTTCATCCCAATCCACAATGCAAAGAATTTTTTCAGATTGTAACGATTTTGTTATATTTGATGACAATAGCCCAGTTGTGTAACTGAAGTTCAGGAAATTGTTGGTTTGTCAGAACCAATAAATAGCGATGCTGATGCAGAAATTGATGATGAAACTCCTATTAAACCTGTTGCATTTTCTAATGCTTTACATCATAGGTTCACAACGTGGGCGATAACGCCCCCTTGTGGGCGTTTGATGATTTCAGGGGGGCAGTAAGAGACCCTGAGGAAATTTGGGAGCGTTGAGATGGTACGAGGGGCTTGGACAGATTAAACCAAATATTAGACTAAAAAAATACGCAGATTTTGTTTTAACAAAAGTAATCTTTAATACTGTTTACCTTATGTTGATTGTAGTATTTAAACCATTTCTCTCTCTACATCACATAAACGAAAATTCACATATTTCGGTAGTTCGGGAAGTAGATAAAAAATTAAAGATTACTTTACATTCAGACCCACATTAAATTGAATGATATAGTGCATTTTTAATTTCTGTAGTGCACGTGTTGTCTTTGTGAGCAGTAGGAAAAATGTTTCGTCCACTGCATTTCATTACATATATTATCCAAGAAACATAATTAAATATGTTAAACAGGAATAAACGTGTGATTCTTTAAAGGCTGAGACTATCAAGTTATATTTATTTTGAAAGCAATAGTTTATTTGAATTACTTCGTATCATCAAAAAACCTGCCTGTCTCTATTACAAGTAAATTAAAATTTTATTCCACTCTTATAAATGAAGAAGAAATTTAGTAAAACGTTTAATTCCAACAATATCCTATCAATGTATAAAATACATAATAATACACATTTAAATATATTTGTGGCAATAGCTATTTCAGATCCAAAGTAAAAAAATTGGGGCTAGAAAAAAATTAAATTAAAAAATATATTCTAATAGTAATAGAACATTTTTCAAAATTTAACTATTGTTTTCACCATGTATTATGTACGCTCTTATTTCTCTAGAGTGGGAGGAGGCGGTATCGAAATATTCACTATGAAAGGGGGCGCCAGTTCAAAAAAGGTTGAGAACTTATATGCTTTACATAGTTCGGAAACTCTGAAAACATACCTCATGCAACCGGATGTTATAAATGACGCAGTTTTTTCTTCTCTGCATAGAGTCGGAAAAAAAAAACTCTTCCGAATCAAGAATCAAAGAGATTGTCAAACATCTATAACTCAGTATTTTAAAATTTCCAATTAACGGCTGCATGATAATTTCCTAATAATATTTTTAGCTGTTGAATAAAAAGTGTGTAATTTCTATGGATATATTTTGTGTAGTTGCTTTTAGAATTTCCAAAAGTTAAGTGCAAAAAACTTGTAACTTACGTTTGGAGCCCGATATAACGAATGACCCCGAGTTAATGAACAAAATGTGTCGGTCCCAATGAATTCATTTAATCGGGGTCCGACTGATTTAAAAATTTACAAAATGCATCAGTTTCTTAAAAACTACTTTATTGGCGTTAAAAAAAAAAAAAAATTAAACTATTACATTTTTTTTCGGGATTTTTATGTCACCTCTTTTTTATGTTGAATTTCTGAATTCACTGTATTTTAATACAATTCAATAAGAAAACTCTATAATTTGCTGAGAATTGCTTAAGTGAAATTTGATTTTACGATTTCTAATGAATTTCTTTTCTTATTTCTAATTCAAATTATCATTTTTAAGAAAAAAATTCTTATTTCAGCAGTTAGTCTTCTAAAAAATCAAATTTTTATCAATATTTGGATTGTAAAAAAAACTCTTGAATCTG
Source organism: Trichonephila clavata (assembly GCA_019973975.1). NCBI lineage: Eukaryota > Metazoa > Arthropoda > Arachnida > Araneae > Nephilidae > Trichonephila > Trichonephila clavata. The sequence continues at coordinate 232,644 of BMAO01033897.1, read as the reverse complement.
AAAAATTAATGTTTTACAATAGTAGAATAACAAACGTAAAAATGGTACCTTTTATTATAGCTTAAAAAATTCTATATTCATTGAACTAATTTTCTTCTAATGCATACCTATTTTAAAACCAGTAAAAAAAAATATGGCAAAATATTTTTGAAAAAAAAAAATTACTTGTTATTAATTATACAACTATGCATGCTCAAATTTTTAACAAAAAGTTGCAATACATTAAAGTTAAAATTTTTTTTTGTTGATTTTAGTTAAATTTTCTTTTATTTGATTATGAATAGGATTCACATAAGAAACACATCCATTTTTGTACAATATTTACTTAACAGTATCTTTGTGGTTCACTAATTTTTTAATATTTTTTTCTTTCTTATGGGGCTGCGGATCGGTGTTTTACCATTGCAAATCTATTACATTCTCCGGGTGCTAGTATCTCTTTTTAGTGCGCACCAGAAAGGTGATATACCAATCGTCTTAAATAATTTTGGCGCCTAGTTTCCTCCCCAGAGGAAGGTACCTACGCTCTGACGATGCGAAACCCAAATAGGAATTTAATTTTACCAAAAGCACCCAAGCCAGACATTCAGGGGATTTTTTACCTGCCGCATATTTTTTCAATATTATTTCCGAAACATTTTTTATAAATTTATAAAAAAAAAAACGCTCACACATAAAATGTTAATGGGCGTATCCATTAACATTATTCTTGAATCTTACATAAACGTGAATTTTGGAACTACAACTCAATATTAAAACCCAAGTCCAAACATTACAAAATTTTTTAGTGTGTGTGTGATCGTTTCTATTTCGTGAAAAAAAGAAAGGGAAAACAGCACCGTAACTTTTAACACAAAAATTGCAGTCAGGATTTGGCACCAAATGTCGGCAAACTTTAGCCAACCAAAAAGTTTGAATATTACCGCTCTACTTATAAATTTAAAAAAAAAAATTTATTATAATAACAGTCAAATAAAATTATATATATATAATATAATATATATATATATATATATTGGAATATTACTTATTATAATATTCAATTTCAAGAATTAAGCAAATTTTGTGTTACTTACATAGTTAAATCCATATCTCAGGCGGTTGGATTCAATTTTATTCTCAACCATTTTTTATCGCCAATTTGGCGAATTTACTGATATGGCTCTTGCAACTGAACTCAGGAGGAAAAGACGCTGTTGGGGGTTGTTTTTTTTTCCTTCTCTTTGTCAAGGTTGAGAACTAAATTGAGAATATATCTCATCTGGGGAGGAGGGGTTGTATCCATTAATATTTCTTTTTGAGCATGTTTTTAAAAAGAATCAAATCTGTATGAAGTTTAAAAACTAAGGGCCCAGAAGTAAGATAACGGATGCCAACAATAAAAATAATAATAGGAAAATTTTTTAAATTATTCAAGATTTTTGGTGATTTCACTGTAAAACTTTTTGGTAACATTACTTCTCATTGTTGATATGCATTTTCCTATTTCTGGGCTCTTGTGTTGAAAAAATGTTATAATATCCTTGTTGAATTTATTCTACTCTCACCCTCCCCCCTCTTGGACTAATTGGTTGTTTCCCCATTTTCACACAAATCCTGACAAATCCCTAACACTTTAAATTAAAGAAAACGGCTGGATTAGATATGTAAAGCATCTATATTCAAGGAGTATTATTAACTCATCACATGCCATTTTCATCAGACTTAAACGCCTACATTTAAAGTAAAAGCATTTTTAAAAAAACCCGGGTTTCATTTTAATTAGTTGAAAAGAATTTTATTTAATTAAAATATGAAAAATAAAAGAAATAATTCTTTTTAAAGAAGTATGACAATGTATTACTTAATAATATTAACAATGTCATATTTCTGAGACATAATATAGAAACCGGATGAGCAGAGGCGGAATTAAGGTAGTTGGAGGCCCCTGGCGGTAAAAGGTTTGAGGCCTATGGGCTTAAGAGTCGAAAAAAACTAAAATAGTGAAAAGAGTCGCTTACTTTAAATTCTCAAAACAAAATGTATTGCTATAATAAAACTCATCAGATAAAGGAAAAATCTGAACCGTACATAAAAAAAATTAAAAACCTTACTTAAGAGCTTACAGTTTTGCTATACAGTTTGATTTCTCTTTGGCAAATTCATCAATTATTTTCACCATATCTATTTTGTCCAAAACATTTTACTCTGTATATAATATGGCCATGTTATTCAATTTCTCTTTCCTCCCATAGTACTTCTTGAATTATTTTTAACACGTTTTAAAACTAATAAAGATCATTCACCTGATGCATTCGAGATATCGGTATTGTTAAAAATATTTTCAAAAGTTTTTCTACTTTAGGATTTTTTTTACATCTTTTTAGCGGGGATTTCATTGTATCTTTGTTTCTTTTCATTTCTTGTTCCAAGGTGGCGTGGTTGGTTTGTCGCAGGCCTTTGCACTCATCAAGCTTGGGGCTCCTCCCAGCGCTGGGGCCCCTGGCGGCCGCCAGGTCCGACATCCGCTTAATCCGTCACTGCTATGAGGCATAATATAAAATAAATGTGAGCTTAAATGAATACGTATAAAATAAAAATATTGATTTAAAAAAATCATTAGCTAAAACAGGTGAAATAAATGGCACTTCTTACATTTAAGTGAAGAGCCTATATCGTCACTGACAGTAGCGCACACAAAAAATTTTCAAGGGGGGAGTCCATGGTCGAAAGTCCCCCAACTCATATCATGTCTCAAGACAACACCAATTGATTCTTCTGATTTTGTCAATTTTGTTAACAAAAAAAACAGTAAAAAATAAATTATTTAATTAATAATTAGCATTAATTAATAAAATAAATTGTTAATTACAAGTGCTTGATTAAATTTTACGTTATATATTAATATATATAAGGATTTTCATCAATCGAAAAAATTCAAGGGCTTTGGGGGTGTCCGGACCCCCAGGACATCCCCTTTGTGTGCGCCACTGAACGTGTTCGTATCTGTATTTCCTTAAATAAATAAAGCATGATTGTTAAAATTGGGTTATATATCGCGGGGTAGGTAATCTTTATAAAACTCCAGTACAGAAACATTTCCAAACATTTTTCTTTCATTTGGATGTCACTTTGCAGTTCAATGCATTCCATTTGAAGATTTGAAGGTATTGAAAGTAAAAATTCGTCATCGAGTGGATACACACATAATTCGAAGCGTAAATTATCATGACATACTAAAGTATGTTTTTATTTAAATTTTTATTTCAAAATCTTTGTCAACGAATTGATTACATTTGAAAAATATTGCAAACACTAATTTTTTAAATAAAAATGAATAAATTTAATTATTTTCATAATTTGCGTTTGGGCTGCACTTTAGACAAGCATGATATATAGAGTGAGCTAATAGTAGGAATTGGAAAGGAAAAAAAAGAAATAAGAGTAAGAATATAAGCCTAACCTAACTTAAGAATATTAGTATTAAATATACTAAAATCAGTTACAAATACTACTATCAAGTCAGAGTACTATGCAAAAATAAAACTAATTAGTTACAGTTACAGGTTTTGGGGAAATGGAGCAACAAAGGCCATTATCCCCTAAAACTAAATTGTATATGTAATACATTTACCCAAAACTAATTATTTACCCTTTTCTTTACGCAGCTTCGAATCTTGTGGTATAGCTGTAATCCATTTTTGATTGTATTTTCATTCATGAAAGAAAAATACAATGAAATATTATTGTATTATGTTGAACTCTGTTCAACAAATCTAATGTTTTGCAAAAATGTTTTTTCTATCTCGAATGGGAAGAATTATTTTTTAAAAATAATACAAAGGGATTGCGATTTATTACAATATAAATTCGAGATATGCCGAGAAGTAAGCTAAATTTATTTATAATGTTAAGAAAGAGTCTCGATAAATATAGGGTGATCTCACGATTCTAAATAAATTTACCACTTATCTTCAGTTTTTATCCCCTTGTTACATACATTAAATAAATTCATTTTGTTATATATATTTTTTTAAAAAAGATATAAAAAGTTCAATTCATTATTGGTGGAAATAGGAATTCTGTGACATAACAATTTCTTTTTTGCAATCTTATATTAAACAAAAACAGCTAATTTTCAGGAATATTTGATGTGATTGTTTTTCGCCAAACAGACTTCTATTTCATGCCAAATAATACCTTTGTTTCTTAATAATTTTGCAACTGCAATATGGTAGTTTTGATATGTAACATTTAGATCGCTATTTCTAATATGTTAAATAGAGAGCTGTTTTTTTAACTTAAAAAAATTAATTGAAAGGATTTATAAAGCGATAGACCAAGGGCCTTTTGACCTTTCAGCTCGTGGGTGGTGTCGTTTCAACCGAGCCGCGCGTTTGAGTCATGTTTTCACCTAAGATTCGTCATGTAATGTAAAGGGAGGGATGCATGAGTGGGGTGCAAGTGCAGGGTGTCCACCGAGGTTCTGAATTGCGAGGAATTCAGTACCTCTAATTGTGCTGTTTGCAGACCTTGTGCAAGAACAGATATTGCAGGAGGGAAATGTAAAATTAATTTGTATTCTCTCAATCAGATAGTCTTTCAAGGACCAATTCGTGGAAGTTTTAACTAATCCATTAAAACCTGTATGGATTAAATTACAACTAGACTCGTCTTTTGTGTAAAAACGCGTAGGATTAGAAAATTGTATAAGTATTACTTCAAAATTATTCTATCAGAATTATTAATTTCTTTATATTTCTCTCTATCATGGGTAAATGCTTAAGCTTATTTAAATCTGTATTGATTTTTAATTAGTAAACTTAATAGGAACATATAAGAGAAAAATTCTTACATATCTAGTATTAATATAATAAGAATAATTTTCTTAAATACTAAAGCAAAAAAAGAGAACAAAAATCGCTTCCTTTTCTTTCTTTCTTTTTTTTTTAAAAAAAATAAAAACTAAATTGCAAAGTTCAAGAATTTCGTACTAGTGAAAGTGTCTCATGATTAATAAGACAAAAAGATTTTAAAATTATATGTATATATATAGTTTTCTGGAAAAATGGTATACTTTATAACTATACAATGATATATTTTTGTGCACTGTATCACTATATTGCCTTTCCCTAAACTTTATTAAATGCTAAACATACTATATCGTTGCGTGATCGCCAATATCTTCTGACTGTTACATAACACACGAATATATTGTAAGATTTCAACAATACATCTCTTCCCTCTTTCCTTTTAATTTAAATTTTCCCTTTATTCCTGAACATGTGTCCCTTTCATATTTTTTTGTTGTTTATATTTTCAATTTGCTGATTACTTTATTTTTTTATTTTCCATGCATTTTCAGATAGTTATCAGATATTTTGTCTTTTAACATCGTTTGCACCTTTCGTTTTGCATAGTTCATTACGTAATTTGTCTAATAAATAATAATTAAATTTTCAAGGGTTAATGTGGCATAATCAGAGACGTCTTAAGGCGTGGGCCCTGATCCAGGGCCTCGCCACAATGGGGGCTCCGTCTCATTCTCGATTCAGCCTTAATAAAATCATGATTCGAATAATTTCAACGGTCAAATGTTATTTTTTGTTGTATTATCCGCAAAACTGGGAATTTCGGACAATATGTCAACTGGCTACATGTAATGACCATGTATAAGTTTAGACATCAGTGGCGTAAAGCAGAATATTAGGGCCCCCTGCCGCGATGCGGGGGTGTACGATATGCCATTGCTAGGCCTACTACCATTACTCATTCAATCAAAAGGCGGTAGTCGGTCGAGCTGGTTTGTGCGATTATAAGTCATAGATATTTATTTGCTTCGGGTTATTGTTTATACGAGTATTTGACAACGTATGCTATGTACTGTCTACTTTTATGGCTCATAGGTGGGGCTTACATTTGTGTAGGTGCCCAGGGCCTACATTTGTGTAGAGGCACAGGGCCTACTTTTGCGCAGGGGACCAGGGCCTCAAGAAGTCTTTAGACGTCCTGGGCATAGTTATCACTCTTTCAAACCTCCTTTTTTATTGCAAATCTTTTCACCTTTAATAATGGTCTTATTTCCCAAATTTTAGCTTAACAATTTTTTCCTTAATCCTCGATTATGAATTTCCTCCCGAATTTGAGGACCATTATTAGAGCGCTTCGTATAGGATTAAACGTACATGTTATGCGTTTTATATAAAGCTTGTGTGATATTTTTGGAACCTAAATTCTTTATTATACAAATATAATCTGTGCATAGGATTTTATAACCTACGAGATTTGTCACTGGATCTCGATTTATTTCTTTAGGTAATAGACCTTAAGACCTTGATCCTGAAACAATGAAGGTTCTTATTTATTGAACAATTGTTATTCACATTTTTAATAGCCTATTCTGTTGTATTTGGGCGTCCATAATTCAATCAAATTATTAGCCTTGCAAACATGCATGTGTTCAAGTGACTATTGATGAAAGCAAATAAATGTTTTTAATATAAAGCAATCATATCTATTTTAGTACAAAAACAATAAAAAATCGAGTAAAAGTGCATTGGATTTGATAGTGATCAAAAGTTTATTATGCATAACATTAAGTAAATTCGTTCCTATTTGAACTTGAAACACTTTATTAATTTCAATCTTTGTCAGGAACTATTTTTAATGGATTAATACCGAGTATTGCATCACTGTCTTGTATGGGGGTAAAATGGATTTATGTGTTTGATAAGATAAGAACTTTTGCATTAAAATTCTATATTTTAGCATTAGTGCATTACATTTAATAACTATGAATATAAATCTCAAACATATGTATAAAAAACAGAAAAGATGTAGTTTATTTTCAAACATGAAGGGAAATTAATTAAAAACAAAGAGGAAGGAGATTTTATTCTCGAGGATGGATATTCTTAGAAATAGGATTAGTACCAAGATCAACGTGTTCTTAAAAAATAGCAATTACGTTTTCTAATCCCCACCCGCGCCCTCTTTTTTTGTTGTTGTTTTTTGTTGTTTTTTTTTTGCAGATGCATCGGAATTAAGAATTTTTAAAAATAATTTGCAAGTAATGAATGTAGCCAGCATTTATCCAGTTATTCGTCAGAATAAAAATGGTATATTCCATTCATTATATGCTATTTGTAAAAAAGGCAACACCATGAAGGAATCATCTGAATTAAATGAAATTTAATGCATCAACGACTTGTATTAGTACAAATAAATGATGAAATTTTCAAAGCAGAAGAAAACAACAAAAATATTTAGCGCCCGAAATCAGTATTTGGTGCAGCCGCCACACGCTGCAATAAGTGCTGCTACACGGAGGCATGGAGTCAAACAGATTTTGAATGTCTGCTTGTGGGAAAAAAATTCCATATTGCTTGTATGCGCAGCATACGTTCGTCTTTTGTATCTACAGGACGCGTATCACGAGAGAAACACCGACCAACCAAATCTCATATGTGCTCAATAGGCGACATATCTGACGAATAAGCAGGTCAAGGAAAAAATCGCATGTGTTGGGCTGAACAGAAGTCTCGAACAGTCTTTGCAACATGTGGGCGTGCATTATCTTGCTGAAAGATAGCTCCAGGGAGGCCTTGCAGAAAGGGAATGACTTCGGGCTGTAGCACTTCACGGACGTACCTGTCTATTGAGATGACACTCAATTCATATCAAATTGGATCGTCCATGATACGAAATCGCACCCCAAACCATAACTCCGGGTGTTAGGCCACTATGTCGTTCGATAACGCACTCTGGAAGGCAGCGTTCCCCGGCATATTGTCTAACACGAATGCGGCCATCATGGTCCCACAAATTGAAGCGTGATTCATCTGAAAAGACAACTTGGTGACAATCAGCTTTCCAGGCTCTGTGCTCATGAGCTCATTGCAGACCTGCCATCGATGGTTTGTCGTGAGGGGGATCCTGTATAAAGGCACCCTTGCACGCAATCCATGGTGCAGCAGACGTAGACGAATTGACGAAGTCGACATTAGTACACTTGTAGCAGTAGACCAACGTGCTGCCAACTGCCTGGAGGAAGCTGTAAGGTCATTCATCGCCATGAGGAGCAGGTGTCGATCGTCACGTGCTGACGTCACCTTCCGTCGTCCACTGCCAATTTTTCAAGTTGTTCGGTGCTCGTTAGTCCACTGCTTCCAAACTCTCATCACTGTGGAACTGTTCCGCTGCACACAAGCTCCTATTGCGCGATAGGAAAATCCTCCGATCGTCTTTCCCCATTCAAACTCCGTAAGTTGTTGGAATTTCTCCTTATTTCGTCGTGGAGGTATACTTAGGTCTCATTAAACGTTCACCACTAACAAATAATCATTAACTATTTTCAACGTCCCACTACAGCCCTCTATTTATACGCTTTCAGCATCAATTCAGAGGGCGCTGCGCACGCCACGCATGCGCGGTGGCTCTAAAACTTTACTATTTTACGTAACATTCTGTAATTGATATATGCTGCAAAGTTCATTTAATTCTGATGATTCCTTCATGATGTTGCATTTTTTACAAACAGCAGTGTATTTATACAGACATCCTAGATTAAGGTTTGAAAGAAAACATTACATTATTTAACAATTAATGAACAGTCCCTTAGAGATTCCAGTAAAGTTATTGAATGAGTGTTTATCAACGTTCCCCCCCCCCCTCCCCCCAAAACGCTCGAATTAATATTAATTCAAACTCTCGTTGGATTCTAAATATTGACGTGATTTAATTTTGCCAAATGGGTACTCGAATGATCTTTTACATGCCACACAATCATGTGACATGCGTGTCTACGATTTTCACTTCCAGAAAATCTATCGACTCCAGCCGGGGTCGAACCCGCAACCTTAGGCTTTCGAAGTGGGCATGCTACCTCTAATTTCTGTTTTATTTACTGTGGTGTATTTCTCTAGGGTTTGTGGAACTTTCCATGGAGATCACTGTATATCCCTTGTAAAACCACTTAATGTTCATTTTCGATGTAACTGTATTTTATTCTGAAGCAGCGGTGGTACGGAGAATTTATAGGGCCCCATTGCACAGCAAGGTTTTACCTTTGGTAATGCGTTCAATACCAAATTTTGGCCAATACCAAATTAATACCAACAATTGGTTCAATAGGTTCTTGGCATCAGCCAAACTTTGGGGCCCCTAAGATCCTAGACACCCCCACGATGAGGGGATTGGGGGGGGGGTGTACGTTACACCACTGTTCTGAAGGCATATTTAAATTAAATTAAATAAAAACAATCTAAAATATAAGCAATCAACATCCCACCCTCAGCGGGCAGCGGTAAAATCATTAAACGTTGACCGGTCCGCTGCGATAAAAAGATTGAGGAGCACTGGATTAAAATATACAATGATGGACTTACGTGAAGGCACACTTTGTATTTTCTCAACAAAAAAAAAAAAACAAAAAAAAGCGGAGATACTCTCAGCCGGGGTGGGCATTACGTCGATCGCGATCTACCGGTGAACCGCCAAGACATTTTGGGGTGACCGCCTAAAAATTTTAACAGCTAGTAATTATATACGGAAAATTCAAGACTGGCTGACCAGCCTTCTACTGACTATAACAATAAAAACTAACTTTAGATAAAAATGTTTTATTTTTAGCGCGTTTTTCACGTAGTGAAAAAAAGCGCTATTAGGACACAAATTTCGTCTTCGTCTTCGTTCCATATTTTGTAGTACCTTTTTCTCAGCCAATAAGCAACCGATTGACCTCGGGTTTTCGGCATTGGGTCGCATTTGTGCCCTAGATGAGCCGAATCATATTTAAATTTAATAATTTAAAAAAAATTTTTTTTTAAGTATAGTACACACACACACACTACTTTCTGTTAGTAAAAAGTTCATTAGTTGCATTATTGTAAAATACAACATGTGAAAAACGCGCTAAAATTACTTGGCCATGCCAATGATTGATATCTTGTTTTAATGTATTTTGAATTGTTTCATAATAAATGTATCATTTGATATAATTATATTTGGGGCTATTATTATTAAGTTTGTATCTGGTATTTTTTGCTTTAAGCACGGTTTTAAAAGTTTTTTTTTTTTAATTTTAGTTCAGTAGGTAAATACATATTCCGTACTTATTAATGAGTTATAATAATAACCTTTTTTTCCTTACTTCTTCACACCTATGACATTGGGAAGCAGCGTACACAAGAATTTTCAAAGGGAATGGGATCCAGGGTTGAAGATCTACCATTCTCGTATCCCCAATACGCAGCCAAACATATTTTTTTTTTTTTTAATTTTGTCGATTCTGGGAACAAAAACAGCAAAAAAATAAATTATCGAATAAATAATTAACATTAATAAATTAAAATTTTTTTTATCTCAAATGCGTTTTTTCATTTTACATACTATACACATGCGACTATAATGAATCGGGGGAAAAAATGAAGGATTATATATAATGGAGGATCCGGACCCGTGGACCCCACCCTTGCCCTTGTGTGTGCCACTGACACTGGGTGGACCGCAACTCCTTGAAAAAATTAATAGTGGTTTGCGTGGCAGGAGCGGACACATAACATTTCGTGGCTTTAGCGGACACTTTAAAATTCATCGTGGTTTGAGCGGACACATTCCCCCCCCCCCCATCTTAGAACAGATTCGATTATTGAATTACAAGGATAAATACATTTTTGCCAATCAAATTTAATTTGAATTAAATTTTTAAGATATTAAGTGCGAATACACTTTAAAAACACAGCGCAATGTAATAAAGATAAAAACTTTCAGAGAAATATTTAAAAATTATAGAAAACTGTATTTAAGAGTCAAATAAATATTAGAACAGGTGCAATTACCATAAAATGAATTAGTTTCATCAATGTAAGTAAATATGTAAAAACTAGAAGTAAAATGTACAAAACAGATACAAAAGTAAATAAAAGAAAAATAAATACAAGTAACCAAATACTAACTAACCTTTATTATGAAGGCATAAATATCCTTTACCATTGGATTTAGTCCAACCTAGTTACAAAACTTAAAGATTTTAGGCATTTTTCTAAATTGTTTGATGTTTCGAATTCTTTTAAGATGTTTTCAATTCTTACATCCAATTTTACATATGTTTTTTTTTTTTCTTTTTTATTCCAGGATCGCCTATTTCTTTGGATTTCAAATTAAAAAAACACTTTTTGTGTTTCTTCTTTTAGTATTTTAACTAATAAGTGGATATTAGGCTGGTTTCTGCCAGTGATTGCATTTAATTTGGAATTCCACCCTTCTACTGTCCGCTCTGGCTACGTAACCGTGGCTGTTCTAAGATGGGGGAAAATGTGTCCGCTCAAACCACGATGAGTTTTAAAGTGTCCGCTAAAGCCACGAAATGTTATGTGTCCGCTCCTGCCACGCCACCTTAATAGTAGCCCGCACCCTGGAAAAGTCTGCCCACCTCTGCTCTACAGTTTATTATTTTTAAAAAAGATATTTTTTTTTATTATAATCTCTACGCTTCTATAAAAATAACTAGAAAATTTTAAATTCAAATTAATTTAATGGCAAAAAAAAAAAAAAAAAAAAACATTTAGCCTATTAACACATATGTGTGTCTGAAAGACAAAAATCGAAACACAATACAGAATTTTATGCAAAATAAGATACATTACGTCATTCTGTACGTATCAATCAGACAGGTAATAGTTTTATCTGTCTGAAGTAGTGTTGAAGGCTTAACTATTTCTGCTTATTTCATCGAAATTAGGAATATGTCTAGTAAGCGTGTAGAGTCTACGCTGGGAGAAAGAAAAATAATTATCCTTTATACTGTTATCATAATGCCACGAAGAGAAATTGGTGAAAAAAAGTATAGGAATCGATGCTCAGTAAGAACTGAGTTACGAAATTTCGAATAGCTTGGGTAGTGTGATAAATACACCATATTGGCCTCTCAAGAATACTGATTTGTAGAAAAAAAGAGTTGTCAACATTGTTAAGCAAATGCAAATGTTTCTTCGAGTACACATGTACTATTTCAAGTACAACATTCAAGAAAGATTTTAACGAAGTAATTCATCCAGTGGCGCACACTGGAATTTTTCAAGGAGATGGGGAGGGGGGGGGGTAGAGGGTTCAGGGTTGAAAGTCCACCATTTTTGCATCATACCTTAATACGCCGCCCAACATATTCTTTTGATTTGGTCGATTGTCGGGAACAAAACACAGTAAAAAATAATTTATTGAATAATAATTAGCATTAGTAAAAATTTAATGATAACCAACAAATTTTACATACTACATACATAGGATTATAATCAATCAATCAAAAAGAAAAATCAAGGACTATTTGGTCCGTACCCCCCCCCCCCCCCTCTTTGTGTGCTCTACTGTGTGCTCTACTTCATCCAATAACTATTTGCAGAATTTTTCATTGGGCTCATTACAAATTTTGAACAACTGGAAGAAAACAATATACCAGCAAAACTTCACAAAAGAAAAAGCTTCTTTTGAAAGGAAGCATCTGAATAAAGATCGTGCATTTCGGTTGAATGTATTATTTTTTGATGGAAGTAAATTCAACTTAATTCTTTGCAATGGAAAAAATTATTTTGCAGACAACCTAGGGGGGGAAAAAAGAATGCTCAAACACAACAGTAAAACATGGGGGCAAAAATATGATAAAATGGGGCTACATATCAGAGGCAAGTGTCGGCAGACTTGAATTCATAAACGGGAAAATGGACAAACATGTCTACTTGAGTATCCTTAAACATTATCAACAAGTGACCGTAAACTTCGTCTACGTAACAACTTTTACATCCAACAGGACAATGATACCGAACATACGTCACGCATTGTCCGTATGTGGTTGCTCTATCATACGCCACATGCTCTCAAACATTTAGCTCAATCCTCAGACATAAATCACATCGAATATTTATAGAAAGCACTTGACAACAGAGTAAAGAAACACGATATAGTGAGCACTATTTAAATAAATTATAATTTAAAATAACTAAAGAACATGATTTTATACTGAATCGAACTAAAAAGTAAAAAAATAATTCTTAATATAAGAATAAAATGATGAACGAGAAAATTAATGTCATTGGGGTAAAAGCGTGGGGTGCTATGTACTACATTTTTACACTAATTCAGATTTTCGGAATAGAAGTTAGAAAATATAACAATTGATACATTTATAGAACATCCCACGCTTTTACCCCAATGACATTCATTTTCTCGTAAATCATTTTATTCTTTATTAAGAATTATTTTTTAACTTTTTAGTTCGATTCAGTATAAAATCGTGTTTTTTAGTTTTTCTAAATTATAATTTATTTTTCATTTTTTAGTTCGATCTACAATAGAAAGCGTGTTTTTTAGTTTTTTAAACTGTTATTTTTTCATTGTTGAATTTAATATTTGGAGCCAGAATTACGTGGCTGCTGGGATAAGTCTTGCTCTTCAATGGATTTTATTTAAAGGGTCTGAAGTGTATTTATTCGCTCTGTTTACGGGGCCTCGGGTGAGTCCCGTATCGTTATATTAGATTCCGTCTCAAAAGAACAGGTCAAACAAATAAAAATGTGTGGTAAGAAGAAAAAAAGTTCGAATTAAAAAAATTTAATGTACTACATGTTTTTATAACGGACTAAAAAGAATAAAATTCCTCCTTTTCCATTCCCCCCCCTTTTTTTCACATTTTCATGCATTGTCATCCACTTCTGAGCTATGGTCCAAATTTCAAGTTTCTAGCTCATCGGAAAGTCACACAGTTTAAAATCAATTACAAAATTCCACCCGGACAGACATTAAAGACAGCGAGTTAATAAAAACATGGTAATATAAAGTGTCAATCGTTTTTTCACCTTTTAAACGAGTTCCTTTCATGTTAATTCGTATCATCACTTCTAAACGTATTGCTTTATAAAAATAAAAAATATTTAGCAGATAGAACGTAAATTATTTTTTTTCAACATGCCTTTTTTTTTATTTTCATTTTCAGAAAAATGTTTATATTATAGTAGGAAATTTATAACACACACCCACTCTCCACTTTCTCACATACAGAACACTTTTTTTTTGTTTTATTTTTATAAACCACAAGTGTATTAATTAAAAACACTCGCTCTAGGGTTACACCTTTTTCTTTTGGTCGCTAAATCTGGAATTAGTCGCCACATCTGGAAATGTTATGTGGAATTAGTTGCCAAATCTGAAAATGGTATGTCGAATTAGTCGCCAAATCTGAAAATTGTAAGTGCAATAAGTTGCTAAATCTGGAAGTGATATATTTAATTGTCGCCAAATCTGATTATGGTGATTCCTGACGATCCTGATGAGGACAATGGAACAAAATTATGAAATTATTGTATTGTCATCGGACCTTGACAATTGTGCAAAATTTGGAATTAATCTGACTTTTTAAGTGGGTGAAAATCGAGTTCCAAGATTCCGTTACATGCAAGTGAAACTTATAAAAGCGTGTTAAAAAGGTTCTCCCAGAAGAATGGGATAAAATTTCTTCTCAAATAATGGAAAAATTGTTAAATTCCAGAGTAAATAAGCTCAAAGCTGTTATCAGAAACAGAGAATTCACCACGAAGTATTTTTTGACCAAATTTTTTTCTGATAAGATAAATCGCTTCGTTTTAATTTTCGTCCTTCATTTTGTTGAGTTGAAAAATTCTATTTATTTTCCTTGAAAATATTTCAAGTGTGCCTTCTCTTATATCTGTCACTACTCATCTACCAGAACAATAATTAATTTATGAATAATTCATTAATAATTAATTAATTCATAAGAAAGAACACTATTTTCAAATGTATTTGACAGGGCCTCTTGCATGTGATTCAATGACCAATCAAATTGTAGGGAAAAGAAATCTAACATAAATAAAACATTTTGGTTATAGTAAGGAGTGCCTATAAGCTGATTCTGATCACAAAAGAATGAAGTTTTCTAAGAAACACTGAAAGAAAAAAAAATATTCTTCTGTAATTGATTTTTTTTTTTTTTTTGTGTGATAAAAGCGACCACTTAATAAAGAAAAAAGAAAAACATTTTTCTTTCATTGATACTAGAGGGGCGGAAACAGGAAGAGATGTTTTGCATTTGGTAGTTTTAAAGGCTCTCAAAACAGTAAATACAGCTGGTATGTGATGAGTCGTAAAGTTGAAGAGAATATCAAGCGACAATGCCAGCCTTCTTTCATCTTAAAAAAAAATTATTCCCCAACGTTGTTACTCAACAGCCTGGAGACCACCTGGCTACCATTAGTCTGTTCGGGAAAGAAAGAAAAAAAAGAAAAGAAAAAAGGAAAGGAAAAGAAAGGGGAGAAAGAAACTCGGTCGAAAGTGGTTTCTGGCTTTAGAAGCAAATAAAAAAAAACATCCAAGTGAGCTAGCTCTCTTTTCGTGAATGAAGCAATGTATATTTTTAAGGCTACTTTTTTCAATGTTTTAATAAAGTAACAAAAATTCTATTTAGTTAATTCAGCATCAACTCTTAATGGGCGAGACATCTTAATTCATGTTTTGGGGAATAATTCAATTTCGCAATATTGTTTTTCTGAATCTGACTCGCAAGAACTTTTTTTTCCTACCGCTGCTAATTTTATTTACGGCACTTAACAAAAATTTTGGTTAAAAACGTTTTTTTTCTTTCCGTATTGCTTGTTTACAGTATGCAGTCAGAATTTCTCCATATATTTTATAGATTTTCCTTTTCTCAAAAAAAAAAAAAAAAATACTGAGCAGTAAAAAAACGGACACATTTTAAACGAAGTCAATATACATATCTATTTATTTTCAAATCATACATAAAAAACGAATAAAAACAGCACAAGTAAATAGATGTTAAGTGTTATTTTTTTATGTTGCATATTTTTAGATTTTTTTTTTTTTTTTTACTGTCAAAAATAAAAACACAGAATTAAAAAAAAAATTTTTTTTTACTATATTTTATTAAGTTTTACCCTTTTAAAATTGAAATAAATGGCGAAAATTTCATAATGCTATATAATAGTGGAATTAATCTCGAAAAAATATTTAATTTTACCTGTGGGAACAAAAATTAGTGTCCGTTTCTTGCAACTTGCTTCTGTTGCTTACTGATGGTTTAGCAAGGAATAATAAAAAATTCGAAATTAGTGCAAAGCATGGTGAAGGTTAATATTAAAATTTTGGTCGCATAAACAAAACAAAACCCGTATTTTTTATTAATTAAAGTTGTTTGTTCGTAATAAGGGTTTAAAAACAAGAATATTTTAAAAAATATGTGATGTAGCTCAGTAAAAAATGACACTCAAATTTCGTACATTTTAGTAACGTGATAGCTATATTGCTTATTTTGTTACCATCGCTAACGCAATATTATTGGAACTTTCACGATTGCTTATGAATTCAAAAATTTCAAATCCATTTGGAAAAATATTGCCTTTGCGTGAGATTTTTTTTCTCCAATTCCTTTCGTAAAAAAGTAATAAAAAAGTAATTTATTTAGATATTTAGTTCAATAAAAAAAAATAAAACATATTACATTTTGTATATTGCGAGTAAAATATACATATATTTTCAATGATTTCTTTTTCAAAGTTACTGTTTCAATGTATTCAAATTTTAATTAAATTTGAATTCTTGAGGTTTAAACTAAAGAATTTGTTTAAATATCCTAAAAAATTTCGTGAAGTTGAATCTAAACATATATTTTCCTAACGTGAGATACATTTCTGAAAAACAATTTCGATGAGTCAAACTCAAGTTTGAGGAATATTATTTTAAGGAATGTTGTGTGCAGCAAGCATCATGTACATTATTTGCAAACATAGAAAAAAATCATTTTTAGCAAATTATTGAAAAAGAAATAATATATATATATATATACTAACAGATAGATATATAAAAGCCAGAGACGTCTTAAGGCATGTACCAACTGGGCCTCTGCCTCGCCAGGGGGTCTCGCATTGGGTCCAATAAGATCGTGATCCGAGTAATTTTAATAGTCAAATGCTATTCTCAGGTATATTTTCCGAAGAACTGGGAATTTTAAACTCGGTGGCGTAACGTACACACCCGCATAGCGAGAGGGGGCCCAAACCCTGACTGACGCCAAGAGCGTATTTGGGCTTGAGGCCCAAAACCTGACTTTGCAGGGGGTCCTAATATTCCCCGTTACGCCACTGTTTAAACTCTATGCAATTGGCAAAAGTGGCAAGATTGCATTTTTTTTGCCGTGTCTATAGGTCTAGGCATACCATCATTACTTATTTATCAAAAGGCGGCAGTTGGTTTGTGAGTCACGCATATGTATCAGTTATGGTTACCGTGTGTATGAGTATTTGGCAACGTATGTTATAAGCTGCCTATTTAAAAAAGGCACAAATGGGCCCAGGTAGAAAATTTTATGCCAATTGGCATATAGGGCCAAGACTGTTTATTATGTTGTGTCCGTCGTAACTATCATGGCGACTATTTTTTTTTCTCTTGAAGATACTAGTCTAGTTGGAAAATGTGGCATATACAGACGAAAGGACAAGGTGCTAACTACACGTGTGGACAATGAATAGCACTGAAAAATCGTAACACACTAATTTATTACGGCAGTGTACAAGGCGATATGGCCTTCACGGGGCAAAAGAATGACAGCACAAAACACATAAAGTTGACATAACAATGCGTTTGTTGTGCGTTTCGCGATGCCACTTGCCATCGCTAAATCCAGTAGCGTCCATCGTCTGTCTTCATCCATGAGCTGCTCGATGACGGCACGTGCCAAGTCGGTCCGCACACTGAGCGATCGTCCCGAACGTTGCTCATCACTGGTTGACACACTTCCTAGCTGAAACTTTCCTACCCACCGTACTACTGTACGGTATGGTAGGGCATTATTCCCAAGGGCTTCCACAAATTCACTGTGACATTCCATCTCATTTCTCCCTCGGAGAACGGCTATTTTGATGTAAGCGCGCTGCACAACACGGGTTACTTCCATCTCACGCGGCACTCACCAGCTGACTGATTTCACTGCCCTCGCTGCGCTACTACCATCTATCACAGAGCCATTTGTTGTTCTGCATACACACTATGCCTGCAGAACTTCTACACTACTCATATACGTTTGTAATCCGTTCACATATCTACAAGAAAAAAAAAATAATTGCCATGACTTTTGCCCCAACCCTCGTATTATCGTTTGTAGAAGTATTTGACAATGTATACTATATATTGTGTACTTAAAAAGGTGGCAACATGGGGGGCTTATTTTTGTATAGATGCCCTGGGCCTCAAGTAATCTTAAGACGTCACTGGTAAAAGCTTTTCAAAATATGCAGCCTAAGGAGTGAAATGAATTGATGTGTCAATTTTGAGGATGTGGCAATACATGAAGGTTAGTGATTTCAACTATCACATTAATGAGAAATGTCACGAAAGGAAATAAATATTTAAAGTTTTTATTGATAATAATTCGAATCTATTGTTACTGTGTAGAATTTTTCCTTGGATAAAAGAGATTACTTTCTCAAGATACCAAGAAAAAATTGTTATGTTCTTATTTAAGTAAAATATATATTAAACCAAATTAGGTACAAAAAAACATATTTATACCTTCTTAAAATAAATTCTCGAGTTTCGATAAAAATAATAAACGATAAACTATTTCAAAGAGGGGGGGGGGGGAGGGAGCCCAACGTTACTAAATATTTGAATTCTACAAAAACCTTCGCAAGTTAAAAAATATTCCCCCCCCCCCCCCCTCTATTTAAAACTTATAATGTTACCAGAGCAAGCATCAGAAAAATAGCAAATACCAGAAAAAAATATTTCTTAATTGCTCACAAAATTTAGAGAAAAAAGAAAAGTTATCTTCAAGTAAAAACACACCAAAAAATGTAATTGAATATATTGGTTGGAATAGTTATTGTTAAACTTCAAAAAATAAAAATGGTTATTTAATATTCTTATTCTGATTGTGAAAAAATCTTCAAAAATTTCTTTTAGATTTTAATGACATGGTAAAATTTTCTTCAAGCATTCAATTGAAGATGCAATTAAATGAGCACTTCTAAAATGTATTTTTAATTAAATATCAAAATTGAATTTTTAATACATAATCCAGAATTTCCTAAACACAAATTCCCTGTAAATTTAGATATGCAAAAAATTTTTCCAGGAAATCTTGAGATTTCATTAGAGAAACTCTGTTACACACTAATTAGTGATAATATTTACTAGCATTACGGTTTTTATTTAATGTACAGGTGTTAAAAAAGCGCGGCGTTATTTTTTAATACTTTTAAAAATGTTTAACACAAAGAAAAGGATCGAATGGGATATTACTAAATTACTTAAGTATATAATGTTTGTAGCATTTTAGGCAACCTTCTTTGTTAAATTTGATTCCTAAATATGAAGTTACAATAAAAGCAATAAAAGACTAACTCTATACATTACTACGAACACAGTTATTGTTTAAATTAATACACACAATTTACTCTTATCAATAAAATCTATTCATTATACTCTTGTTTTAATCTTTAATACTTATCTGTAAAGAAAAAATATCAGAATCAAATTCTTAAATAATTTTCTATACCGATAAAATTGAAACCTTTTTGAAAAAATTAAATTGGCAATCATCTTTTTTTAAAAAATTTAGTACAGATATCTTGTTTAAGACAAGTATTTTTTAGGCTGGCCACAAGTAAATACTACTTTAAATGTGTATTGTTTGTATGTATGAGTTTTTTTGTGTATGCATATGAATCATTTTTTTTTATTATGGAATAGAGAATGCAATTAAAACCAGTTTTTGAAAAATTCTAAAGTAATTTTTTACCGATAAAATTCGTAATAAATTCAATAAAAGTTAAATTAGGCCTAACTAATAGAACTTTCTTGTGTCGAAATATTCTTAAAATCTGAAATTATAGTTACAATTTTGTATGTATAAATACTCTTACTTCTGTATTAACTTTTAAATAGTATTGTAAAAAGCAGTCAGAAAGCCTGAAATGTTTAGAATATTTTAATGGGTATTAAGATGCACAAGGAAAAATATTTACGGGGAAAAAAGCATTTAGAAGACACAAAGTTTCACGCCATTGATGCCGTTCACCCCGATGTTGATAGTTCAACAGCTACTTTTCGACTGCCTGTTTGTAGAAACGTACACCAGGTGTCGCTGTTCATGTACTAGTTGTCACAGTTGTTCCTACTGTGGTTTATCATAGTATTTGTGTTGCTTAGTTTATTTAAAACGCTCTATCTCATTTGAGCGTTTTTAATGTGTTTGAATCAGAAATTATTCAGTCATAATACATTTCTTACGGTAAATAAATGTTCGTGCTTCAAATTTAGGTTGCAGAAAAATTACATAATGAAAAAATGCGCAGCTGTTTTTATCTAGTAATCAAAAATTCCAATTGTGTTGATACGGAAATTGTATCCGTTTGTTGAGGATTAATAATTTTAAATGAATTTATTCAAGACTGTTTTTTATTTCTTACACTTTTTTTTATTACCAGACCATTTACTTGTATTTAAAAAATTTCTACATACATTTTAATTTCTGTTGACCTGCTTAAAAAATTATATTAGTTTTTAATAAGTTTCATAAAATCCTGCGTAATCAGCCTTGTACAAGGGGTTAAAACCTCCCCCACAAAGCCCTTGATTTTTTTTCGATTGATCCTATGTGAAAAAGTACGTAAAATTTAATTATTTGTTATTAATAATTAATTTTATTGATGAATGCTAATTTTTTATTCAATAATTAATTTTTAAGAATATGTTGGATGGCGTATTGGAGCATGATACGAGAATAAAGTAGACTTTTGACCCTAGAACATCTACTATACCTAGAAAGTCGCCTTGAAAAATTTCTGTGTGCTGTACTGTGCGTAGTATATTAATTATTTTTAAAAAAAACTTTGGATTTATTCAATACAGATTTAACTAGTTGCATGAACGTTTTTTAAAAGTTTATACTGAATTAAAAGAAATTTCAAATTTGGATTTTTCATCTAAAACTATTTTTAAAATAAAGCCACAAATTTTGTAAATTTTGTCGAAACAAAAAGATACTAATGCTTTACGTATTATATTGCTCTAGTAATATAATACGTATATAAGCAGTATAAAAGCGTATAAAAGCAGTTCAACCTTTTTAATAAAACCCAAAAACAAATTCAAAATATTTTCGCATATTATCTTTATAAGCGATTATTACAGACTTTTACCAAGGTCACACAATCCTTACAGCTGATTTCTTCGTGGAGCAATACTGACATCTGGTGTTATTTTATAAAAATGTTCTTGAGATGAATTTCCTTCATATAAAATAAAGGTATGTGGGGGGGGGGGGGGATCGAAAATTTAAAATTTTTTTTTGGTCAGAATTATCCGCCGTGCAGAAAAGATGTTTTTCGTGAAAGAGTAAAACAAAATAAAAATATTTTTTTGTTGACCACTGCCACAAAAGAAATGAAATTTAGGAATTTGAGCTTTTTTTTATAATAAAAAAAACCAAGGTAATTTTTGTTAAAGAAAACAGGCATTTTAGTACTAGCCAACTATGCTATGAGAGGACACCTACCAAACAGGTACAAGGGGGAAAAAACACATCAAGTACATTTAACAGCTCCTTTTAAAAAAAAGAGAGAAAAAGCACTGTGGAAATTACTGTGCCTGATGGCGGAAAAAACCTATCATTGACTGATTCGACGGTGCGAGAAGAGAGAGGTTATGTGAAATGTGTTGCCATGTGCATTGTATTATCCACACTACTCAGAACTGGTTTATCAATTTTAGTTTTTTATATCGAAGAAAAATAGCTTTATTTTAGTTTAAAAATTAATTAACCAAAATTAAATCTTTTTTTTTTTTCGAAAATTCAACCCTTTTTGGCCATATTAAATTTTGAGATAACTTTTTAAAAATATTTTTCACCAAAAAAATCTTTATATCATAGAACATCTTTTCCACATTGGTAAATTTCGATATTTATTTATTTATTTACCTGTATAACTACGATCCATCCTGACACATATGCAGGAAATTATTTCTTCAAGAAGTACATGGTATTAATTTACTGCTTGTAATACGGGGTTCTTCATAATACCCTCCAAGGTTTCGGAGCACTGTAGTAAAAAAATTAAGACGAATACAGCAAAAAAGAACTATGAATGAATACAGAAACACAATTTAAAATTTATTAACATATTTTACAAGTGTTCTATCTGTGGGAACTCTAGGTCACAAGACATACATCAATGTGATAGTCGATTCTTGCTATATTCTAATCAACATGGTGTTATCAGCCACATTCTATCAACATGGTATTGTTATTTCCCAGTTATCCTTTCATTCAGTTCTGCTGCATCGTGTGGATTAGAAAAACTTGGGTATTATGTAATAGTACCAAGTTGAGTAGAATGAGGCAGGAACTGGACTATAGTATTGATGTATGCCATGTGACCAAGGGCTCACATGTAGAACACCAGTAAAATATGAAAAAAAATCTTGAATTGTTTCTGTATTCTTTCAAATGTTCTTTTTACTGTATTCATCTTAGTTTTTTTACTACAGAGCTCCGAAACCTTCGAGGGAATTATGAATCACCCTGAATATTTTGGTTGATATTAGTCGATCTCTGAATAGTTAGAATTGCTTTCTCTCTCTTTCGGTATAAAATATGATCAAGGTATTTTGTGAATAAAACATTTGGAAAAACATAAAGAATGTAATTAAAAGTAAAACATATATTGATGCACGCTTGAAATGCACAAATCTGAAGTAATCCCAAAACAGTGACGTCATCTTGCATATTTTATTTATTTCTGATAATAAATATTAATTCTTATTCTTATTCTGATAAAAATTATTAAGTATTGTTGTGAGTGGCAACAGTTTTGTTTTGTGTACAAAACAATAATAAACGAATGGAACGAGAAAAATGACGCTGTTGTTTTTAAATGTTAATTTAATTTCTGTTTAATGTTTAATTATTTAACAATATATATGTAACAGAGAGGGTGGTGTCTAGGGGTATGTTGAATGAAAGAGAGACGTTAAGGTTTAAGGATATTTAATGACATCTACAGGTTGTTAAACCTGACTAGGCGCGCGCTGCTGGGGAAGAGTAAGTCTACTCCTTCTCCCGCTTACATCCGGGGGTTTACAGAGAGTGGCGCTGGTGTCGCCTGAGCGTATACAACACTCGTCCATCCTGATGTGGTCGGTCCCCGACCAGGCTGGAAAATATGCAAGTAAAAATTATACAAATACTACAACTGAAAAGAAAAAAAAGATTAAACAAATTTTTAAAGTTCAAATTTCCTTGAGTATATAGAGGAAAAAAATAGAGTCATTAGAGTTCTGGAAAGAAAAGTCTTAGGGATTATCCCATGGTTACTTGTTGTAATTTTAATTTGTCTAAAGCATCGTTAACTGAAGGAGACTTTACAGGATAAATCCACAAAAATTTGGTGAAAGCGTCGATGACAGTAAAGATATATTTGTAATTTTTGTTGGTACTGGGAGTGGACCCAAAAAGTCAATATGGTAGGTATCAAGTGGAATATCACCTTTTGGTATGGGATGTAGAAATCCTTCTCGTTTGCCAAATTTTTTGGATGAAAGAATGCAAGGAATACAATTTGCAATAACATTTTCTACAGTCTTACGCATATTTGGGAAAAAAGAATTGTTGTTTGACTAAATTTTCAGTTTTGTTGATGCCGAAATGTCCTTTAGAATGTTCAAGTTGTACGATTTGTTTTTGCATTTCAAGTGGAACGACTAGAAGTTCTTGGTCGTTGACAATTTTGTACAGCACATCGTTTTTTAATGTACAATCAGAGGCTGAAGATGAATGTAATAGTTGTTTAATACTGGATGTAAACTCATCATTAATTTGTGCTTTTTTAATTTTTTGTGTTGTCTCGTTGTATTGTATGAGCATGACTGGATAACGACTGAGCGCGTCAACATGTTGCATTTGTTTACCTGGCCTGTGAAGTATTTCGTAATCGAAGTCTTCTAAGAAGAGAGCCCATCGTGCTATTCTAGGTGGTAAATCTTTCTTTGACATAGTTTTTTGAAATGCTTGGCAATCTGTGATTATTTGAAATTTTGTGCCGACAAGGTAGTGTCGAAATTTTTTTAATGCTGTAACTATCGCTAAGACCTCTAGTTCGTAGCTGGAGTATTTCTCTTCTTGAGGAGAAGTTTTACGACTCATATAGTGTATTGGATGAAAGTTCTGATTTGAGTCCATTTGTAGAAGTATAGCGCCAAACCCTTTCGCACTGGCATCGCAGTGTATTTGTAATGGAGCGTTTTGCTGATAAAGATGTAATACAGGTTCCTGAGACAAAATTTGCTTCAAAGAGAGAAAAGCTTGTTTTTGTATAGGACCAAAGGTGAATGGAACTTTGTCTCGTAAAAGATCGCTTAAAGGTCGTGCGATTGATGCATAGTCCTTAATAAATTTTCTAAAATAGCCTGTTAGTCCTAAAAATGATTGGACATGCCGAGTGTTTTTAGGTGTTAGGAAATTCATGACTGCATTTGTTTTAGCTGTTGAAGGACGAATAGTGCCTTCTTCAATAATATGGCCAAGAAAAATTAATTTCCGCTGAAGAAAATTACACTTTTTAAAATTAAACTCTAAACCATAAGTAGCAGCAACATCAAATACTTTTTTAAGCTTTGCAATCCCTTCACATTCAGAATTTGCCGGAATTAAAATGTCGTCCATGTATATAATAACAGTGTTGTCTTTTAAGAGATCTTTAAACACAATTTGAATGTATTTTGAAATAGTGAGGGAGAATTACACAAACCAAAAGGAACTCTATTAAATTGGTATTGACCATTATGTGTTATGAAACTAGTGTATTTACGGCTATCAGGATCAATTTTGTTTTGAAGAAAACTGTTTTTTAAGTTCAGATTTGAAAAGAGTATCGCTCCATGCAGTTGGTCAAAAATGTCTTCAATGAGGGGTAGTGGAAATCTTTGTTTAATTGTTTTAGAATTAAGAGCACGAAAATCAACACAGAGTCTAGTTGACTGGTCTTTTTTCTTGACAAGAACTAAAGGTGCGGCAAAAATTAGATGAACTTGGGGAAATTATTCCATCAGACAGCCATTGCTCAATTTGGTTTTCGACGATAATTTTTTCCGCTTGACTTAATTTTTTAGGACGTAACGCGATGGGTGTGTCATCAGAAAGGATAATTTGCATCTGTAAGTTTGTATCTTTAATTTTATTTGGTTTGTAAGATTGGATAAGGTTTTCAACTTCGCGACGCGTATCAACGTTCAAAATATGCGATAAATCTACTTGAGGATAAATTACATTTAAATTTGATAAATAACAATCCTTATTTTGAAAAAACAAAGAGACAGATTCGTTTTTATTATTAACTGATAAAGAATTACAATAGCTAATTTTAAATTCAGAAAAAGGTTTGTTTACGTTAGCTTCGCGCTGAAAATCAGTTATATAACATGTTTGATCGGATTTGGGCTGTGACGTCAGTTCATATTTCTTATTTTCTTTTCTATCAAATAATTTCTGTTGTGGAGAGTTTAACGATTCATTTTTATTCATTGGGTGTTTTACATTACTCGCACTGTAAATCTTTGGAAAATGAATTGAGCCATTTGGCCTTGAACCTTCGCCGGAATGATTTGGGATAGTTTGCGGTGCAAAAGAATGCAAGCTCGACATATTTGGGCTAGCGAAATTATTTTGTCTATCATTTTTATTTTTATGCGAAAGAATGTTCTTAGAATGAGAGGAAGTAGGATTTTTTTCTGAAATCCGTGCATTTTCTTTTTCTGCTTTATTTAAATCATCAAAAATATTAGGTGGAACTATTAAATCACAATACAATTTATTACAGACAGCTGCAGTTACTATTATCGGGTTTTCACGAAAACTTGGAAGAGCTAATTTAATTTTAGTAAGTTCAGCTTGAATTTCATTTCCGAAAGCACATGTTAATTGAACAGTTCCTAAAGATTTTGTTTCGGGTGGAATGAGGGAAGATTTCACACACACAATATTCGCTCCTGAATCGATTAAAGTTTTCACGATTTTATCGTTAACAAAAATATTTTCGTATTGCAATTCATGTAAGGATTCATTAAACATTTTACCTTCGACTTTACAAACAGGACCGTGATTTGAATTAGGTCTAGAATTGAAATGAGTTTCGTTTCTGTGAGAGCCACCACGCGGATTATTTGTTGAAGTGTTTGGTGAATAATTTGTGGAATTTTTATCACGCGAGTAGTAGCGGTTAAAGCTTTGAGACGAGTTGTATTTTTGTTTTTTGCTGTCATATGGTGGTTGACGATACTGTGTTTTGTCGGAATACGACTTTCGCTTTGCTACGAAGAAAACATCGCATTCCCTAGCCAATTTAGTAGGCTTAAACCAAGATTCGTTTTGACGTATCGCGATATGTTGTTGCGTTTCTCGATCGAGGGTGGAAAATAATTTGTCGGCTATCATTAACTCACACAAAGTTTTAAAATCATTCGCATTTCGAAGTTTACAATAATATTCAAAAGAACTTGTTAGTCGTGACGAAAACTGTACGTGCGATTCGTTTGGCAATCGTTGGGCCCTACGGAAATTAATTAAGCATTCTTGTGGGGTTGGTTGGAATTCTCGTAAAATAATGTGTTTAACTTTCTCGTAATCTTGGAGTTCGTTTTCGGGGATATAAAGTAAAATACTGTTAGCTTTTTCACCGAGAATATTAATTAAGATCTCTGATTTTAATTCCTGTGGAACATTTTTGGTTGTAAACGCACGTTCAAGTGAATGAAAAAATAAATTATAATTTTCAGGTTTAGAAGGAACTGGCATACTAAGGGTCTTAACGGATTTAATGAGACTTTCTAAAAGGTTAGTTGACGGTGTTTCGAATGTTGCAGTAGTATTGTTTGAATTATTAGAATTTATAGCGGAGTTTATTTTCGCGAGTTCAATTTCTTTTTCAAGTTGAATGATTTTTTGGGCCGTTTGCTCGGCTTCTTTTTTCACTAGTTCTGCTTGTTTTTTTTCTGATTCTGCTTGTTTTTTTTCTAGTTCTGACTCTTTTCGTTCCTCGACGAGTAAATTAAGCATATCCTTAACGAATTCAGGTTCGTTTTTGAAAGTGTCAGTTTGTTCGATAAGTGCTTTTAAATTCACAAGCGTAGCATTTTCTCTGGGACAGTAACACCTAGTTCTTTAGCGGCGGTTATTAGATCTTCTTTCTTAGTATTTCGATACATGCTGAGTAAAAAAGGTTTGATCCTACCTGATTTGACGATTTCACGGCGATGACTGTAGTTACGAAGCAGATGGAGTTTACACTCTTGATGCGATGAATAGGCGGGGAAATTGGCCTTTTTGTTTCACTGGACCACTTGGACGATGCCGAAGAGACTTTTTGGTTGAGTCTTAAGCTTTGGTTTGGCTTTGGCGAAAGAGACGGAAGTATTGGGTCTCGGAGCGGAGGATTGGCTCTTAGTAGGCTTCGGAGGAATTCGCTGATCAATCATTCGCCATTGTGTTGGGCGATTTCGATGTGCGCCGTTTATTTTGGGCGACTTTTGATTTTAACACGGGTTCAAAAACCATTAAGGTTGCGAGGTCGAGCCCTCATGTAACAGAGAGGGTGGTGTCTAGGGGTATGTTGAATGAAAGAGAGACGTTAAGGTTTAAGGATATTTAATGACATCTACAGGTTGTTAAACCTGACTAGGCGCGCGCTGCTGGGAAGAGTAAGTCTACTCCTTCTCCCGCTTACATCCGGGGGTTTACAGAGAGTGGCGCTGGTGTCGCCTGAGCGTATACAACATATATGTATTAATCCTTTTTTTATAGTTCATATATAAAACTTTTAAATTCAACAACTTTTTTTTTTGGCTCTTTATTATATCTAAGAAAATATTTTAACTCAAAATGTGGTTCTATAGATGGCTTAATTATTCAAAAATGTTCATAAAAATGTTCTCGTCTAAATTACGTCACGAGATTATTTTTTATTTTATCAGTTGTGTTGTCATGATAATACAGTGGAAACGATTGAATAAATTATTTTATATTTCATTCATGACAAACATACTAGATGTATGTGCTCACGGTAGATTTTTTATGTCAACACTATTCTCTATTACAGCTGCCTGCATTTATTAATGTTATCGTTGTCGAGTGATAATGAGTGCGAGTTTCTGATGAAAATATTCGAGTTGAGCTGTGAATGGCTATACTGAATTTGTTTTTGGTGTGGAAGCTAGCAAAATGAAATAAAACAGTTCGGGTATCGTTCTGGTTACTTGTTCATTAGAGGGGAGAGATGAGCATCGGGGTTATATGGGGGGGGATTATAATCTACAGAGCCTACCTATACGAAACAGATGTTCTATTGTATGCAGATTAAAAGGAAAACAATCTCATAACTATTTAATAGGTGTCCTCTCATTGCAATAAATCTTAAAAAGTACTAAAATGCATTTTTTCTTATAACACGCTTTTATAAGAAATGTATTCACTTGTATGTAACGGAATCTTTGAATTCGATTTTTACCCACTTTAAAAGGTCAGATTAATTCGAAATTTTGCACACTTGTCAAGGATCGATGACGATACAATAATTTCATAATTTTGTTCCTTTGTCCTGATCAGGACATCAGGAATAACGATTTTCAGATTTGGCGACTAATTCTATATACCACATCCAGATTTGGCAATTTATTGCATATATCATTTCCAGATTTGGCGACTAATTCCAGATTTAGCGAATAAAAGGTACAGGTGCAACTCTGAAAACGAATATACTTTTGGTTAATAGAAATAAAACAAACAAAAAAAGCGCTGTTTATGTGAGAAAGAATAGATTGGGTGTGTCAGCTATTTCTTACCATAATATAAACAATTGTCTAGTTTTTCTGAAAATGGAAATTAAAAAAAAAGACTCGTGCATATGAAAAAAATAATTTTGTTCTAACTGCTAAATATTTTTTATTTTTATAAAGCAGGGGTGGGTAGACTTTTCCAGGGTATGGGCTACTTCTAATTTTTTCAAGGTGTTGTGGTCCACCCAATGGCGTAGATGTAGTGAGCTAATAGAAAGTATACAATACAGTCGGACCTCCATTTTACGAACCTTTATATTCAGTGAACTTTTTCCTGGAACCAAGAACATTTTACGGTTTTCTCCATAAAATTACCTCCAAATAGCGAAGCGCATTTCCTATTCAACGAAGTTTTCTCTTATGATTCGATTTTTTTGCCTCCTTATTTTTTGAAATACCGTATTTACTCTAATCTAAGCCGCACTTTTCCCCAATGTTAATGCTACTGAAAATCGGGCGTAGCTTAGAATTGAAGGGGAAAAAATTTAGAAGGGGTTATTTATAGCATTTACAGCTTCATAAGTGTATTTAAAAGTTTCTAATACTGAGAAAATATTTAATTATTCATTTCTTATTAGTTTTCATTTAAAATTTATTTTAATTTCGTAAAATTGGATATCGATGAACCATTTTGACTATTTTTCAATTTTCACAAAATCTTGTTGAGAATTTGGGGTGCGGCTTAGAATCGATGGTGGCTTAGATTCGCAAAAAAAAAACGATATTTCAGGACTTTTGTATGATGGAATGATTATTTAGGTCTTGGTGGAGGCAGTCACCCCAAAATGTTTTGGCGGTCTACTGGTCGATCGCGATCGACTTAAGGCTTACCACGGTTATAAAGCAATGCGTTTAAAAGTGATGATACGAATTAACATTATAGCAATATGTTTAAAAGATAATATGATTGACACTTAATATTTCTTCATAAAACATTTCTATTAGTTTGACCTGCATCTATATAGACGGAATCTTTGAAATATAACGATACGGGACTGATTCGAGGTCCTGTAAACGGAGAGAATAAATACCCTTCAGACCCATTAATTAATATCCATTGAAGAGCAAGACTAATTTCAGCAGCTATGTAATCCCTCTCTCCGGCGCCAAATATCAAACTCAAGGATAAATTCAACAATGAATAAATGATAGTTTGAAGAACTAAAAAACACGCTTTTATTGTAGATCGAACTAAGAAATGAAAAATAAATTATAGTTTAAAAAACACGCTTTTATAGTGAATCGAACTAAAAAGTAAAAAAATAATTCTTGATATATGAATAAAATGATTAACGAGAAAATTAATGTCATTGGGGTAAAAGCGTGGGGTGCTTTGTACTACATTTTTACACTAACTCAGCATTTCGGAATAGAACTAGTAAGAAATTATAACAATTGATATAGAGCACTCCACGCTTTTATCCCAATGACATTAATTTTCTCGTTAATCATTTTATTCATATATCAAGAATTATTTTTTTACTTTTTGTTCGATTCACTATAAAAGCGTGTTTTTTAGTTTTTTAAAAACTATAATAAAAATGACTTTAATTTGTTACAAGTAGAACGCTCAAATGCCTAAACTTGTGGCAGTACGTAACATAAAACTGATTTATTATTTTATTTCGCCCATTATCTATGTACCATAGAACATCCCCCCCCCCCCTTCCCCCCGTTTTGATAGGTTTTGAAATTCTGAAAAAAATTTTCAATTCACCTTTTGTCTATTTCTTAAAAATACGAGGTCTTTCGGGGCAACAGGCCGAATATTTCTATCGAAAAATACATATTTTGTACAGTTGCTGAAATGAAACTAAAATTAATAGAAGTAAATCTTTGTAAACTGTATGATAATTTTTTTTTCAGGTAAACATTAGTTGTATAACATAAAACATATTTTATGTTATAAAAACAAATACAATTACTGATATACCAAAAAAACCACCGTAGTTATTTTTATATGTAAGACGAAAAATTCATTACATAAAACACACAAATTTTTTTGTCCTACATATTTAAAATAACGTCCGTGTTTTTTTGTATTTAAAAAAAAAAAACGAAATAGTTTTAAAAAGTACTCATAGATTTGAGAAATAAATTTTGTTTCGATTCGTCATTTTGTTCGATGGAAACGGGTTAAAATTTTTAAATTAGGAGGAAATAAAGAAGTCCACAAGAATGCAAACAGCTACGAAGCACACGATTTTTTTTTAGCAAGAGTATAATTTCTCACCTTTAGAATGTTTCCTTCCTCCTTTACATGTTGGGATCATGAACCATCTAGTAGGGTTACCAATGCTTTGATTCACTTCACTGAAACTGACCGAGTTCCACATTACATTACTTATCACTCTAAATTTTGACGATAAATGATACACAAATGTGTCAATGCTTTGGCATTCACCTCAGAGAATTTTTTTCCAAGCAATCAGATGAAAATATAAAGAATTCAAAAGTGGAATACTTCAGATAGATAGATGTAGTATTTAAAATATTTTTTTTTTTTTTTTGGAATCCATGGGTATGAGATATGTTTTTTTTTAAATTGAGAGACTGATGTTTCGCTGATTTCGAGAATAATTTATTCACATTAAATATGTCGTTGAACATAACCTCCCCTAAGATTATCATCCCCTCGTCTAATGTTACTCGTTTCTGGACGTGTAGCTGAGTTAATGAATTCAAAAGACATTTTTACAAATCACTATATTTATTGATATTTCTTAATCAAGGAAGGTTATATATACACTATTCAAATATAAGAACAATAAAACATAGTGGAGAATGAGAAGGGGTCACTAATTGCGGAACTACGAAATCTAAACTGAATCTACGAAAGATCAGCGCGTACAATTACAGCTAACACACGTACACGTATTTACAATTTTTAAATCACTAGCCTGATTCTTAAACTTGGACAGGTCCGTCTTGTTGAGTGCTTTGGTTCAGGTTGGATTAGATAAAAGCTAAACTTCACTCTTGACTTTACAAATTCAATCTTTAGCTCTTCAGCTTTGCTTATAACTTTACTACGACTAAATTCGTCAACGACTGCGAGTTGATATTCCGATGCTTCGATTCACTTTACTTTACAAATCTACTTCTTTACTTTACAACTCTTTCTCATTTCATTTCATTCTCTCCGTTAACTCGCGAAACCCGAACTTGTATAAAATATTTCATTTGCATAAATCACGCTTTGGCTTCCGGTGGAGATTGGTTGAAATAAATAAAATTTGAAAGAATATTTTGAGGATTAGTGAAGAACCGTACAGATCTGTCACAAATATATCCGAACAAAAAACTTACTGAGTTCGAATAAAAAGAATTAAAACTCACATTCACGTGTCACAAGAAAAATATGTTGACTAAATTTTAGATAATAAGTTAGAATAACAGTATTAAAAAATACACCTTTCAAAAATTCAGTATTTGTTTGATATATCTTATGTTGGTACGACAAATAAAAAAGCACAATTGGTGAACTGAGCATCACACAATTTTGATTATTACTCAACTCTTTCCCAGCCAAAACTTTTGCGAGTCGCATCTGGCATCAGTCGTAAAAAAGTTTCGTTGAAAGTAAACAAACAAGTGCTCTTGCAAAAATGTATCCTGCTTTTAAGAGGAGAATATGAAATAAAATGAGTTTTGTAAAAACAATCACTACCCACAAAGGTTTCTGAGAAATATATTATTCACACGAAGTGTAAATTGTTATCGTTCTTGTAACTCAAATAAAGGTATAATGTCATTCTGATTTCAAGTCTGAATGATTTAATTCGAATAAAGAAAATGGCGTGCCTCCAAGAAGTATGTGTCGTCTGGGATATTTTGATGCTGATTAGAGCCCCAATAATATTGACTCGAAAAACTAGTAATAAAAATAAAAAAAACCCTCAATCATGCGCAAAAAAAAAAAAAAAAAAAAGGAGAATTTTTTTAACTAATGTTTGTTGCTTGTACATTTGGAAATTTAATTGTCTATTGAATGTATAGAAATGTATCAGAACTAAGTAATATATTTTTCAATTGTTTGGGTGTATTTCTTATATAAGGCAGTGTTCCCCAATTTTTTTATTGCCACCGACCGGTCAACGTTTGATAATTTAACTGCGGCCCGCTGAGGGTAAGACGTTGATTCATTATAATTTAGATTGTATTGATTTAAAATTTTGATTTAATTGTACTTAAATATGCCTTCAGAATAAAATAAACCAAAAAATGGAAAAAAAGGAATTTAACATGGAACATAAAGTTATTTCCATGTATAGTCACACAAAACCGAAAGAAATACGCCTTAGTAAATAAAATAGGAATAATTTAATATTCCTTAGTGAGCGGTACCATTTGATCTACGGATCGGTACCAGTCCGCTGCCCTGGGTTTGGGGGCCACTGTCTTAAGGGACTTAATATATTTCAATGGCTCTAAGTTTTTAAACTTTTCTTAAATGGATTTATCTATATTGTATTCAGTACAATGTACAATTTCTAGTACAAGTTTGCATCGTCAGAGCTCAAGTGCTTCCCTCTAGAAGGGAAACTGGGCGTCAAAATTACCTGCGGTGATTGGTATCCGCCTATAGGGTGTCGCACTAAAAAGAATACCATCTTTTCGGGAATGTACTAGGTCTGCAATGGTAAAACACCAATCCTCAACCCTTTCAAAATTTAAAAAATTTGTAGAATCCCTGACAGCTTTCTTGATTTTCTGAAGCGAGATTTTAATAGTAATTATAGCATAAACACGTAAAATGATTGCCTGTACGCAGACTTTCGGAGGCAAGTATATGTCCATATGTGAAGTAATGAAGTGTTACGTATCTTGAGTATTGTGATAAATAGCTACGCCTGCTGCTGGAACTTCGGGTCTTAAAAAATTTACAACAAAGTTGAAATTCGGAATATCAAGTGTTCTTCGTTTTTCTTACGAATTTCTGACAAAAGCAGAACATTTGATTTTCTTACAATAGCATCCTTTTTTAGGTCAGCTGCATACGCAGGCAAACTTTGACAATTGGATGAAAATATCGATAATCCTTTCTTGTTGGAGATGAATTCTAGAAAAATTTTGGTGTTGGTGCCGTTTGTAGTGTATTGTTTTGTAACCTTTTCAATTCTAACGTTATATCCTCTCGATGACTTGTTGATCTTTTATGATGTTTATTTGCATTAATAACCATATTTTAAACTTCAACACATTAATCTTGAATTATTATTAGATTTTATAAAATTTTTAATTTCAAAATCCTCGATAAAAATATGATTGAACAACTAGAAGTCTGTTTTACCAAGGTAGTAAGAAAACGTCTAAGCCACTGTGAAATGCTAATCCGGATTGCGTGATGCATTGCAGAGGTTAAATATTAGAAAGTAAATAATACAAAATTTTCAAACGCCAGAATAAATACGAGTATTTAAAATAATTTTCTGTTATTAATTTTTTATCTTAAAAATATTAGTATATTTATTTAGTACTCACACTATT
Organism: Trichonephila clavata; assembly: GCA_019973975.1. Taxonomy (NCBI): domain Eukaryota; kingdom Metazoa; phylum Arthropoda; class Arachnida; order Araneae; family Nephilidae; genus Trichonephila; species Trichonephila clavata. The sequence goes on along the minus strand of BMAO01033897.1, from coordinate 198,273 downwards.
GTACTGCACAATGATTCTTCAATTAAATGATTCAAATAACAATCAAATAAAAACACTATTTCAACAATGAATATTGAACTTTTCACTAAATCCATTCAATTTCACTTATAAGATATACACAGCACTATACGTCAGCTGCATAGCTACAGATATACTGCTATAAGCATGTCGGTGACACGAACGCACGAGATTTCACCCATCCAAAAAGTTTCTAAGGCGAACAGCACGCTGCGCATGCGCCAGTCAGAGCATGTCGGTGACGCGAACCCATGAGATTTTCCCCTACCAAAAAGTGCCCAACGCCGCTTAAGAAGTTTTCACTTCAATAAATATTGTATTCAAACGACACAAGTTAGTTCACATTTCGCTTTGAAATAGAACCACAACATTTTGAAATTATATTCATTGTGTAATGAAAATCATCATTAGTGAGGTTTTGACAAGTTATTAACAATTTCGCAACTGATTAGTGCTTTTCCCCTGCAAAGAGAAACAGTTCTGCGGAATTTTATTTTTTCTGCGTTTTATATTATTGATTCTATTCAAAATTTCAGAAATTGAAGTTTTTATGGAAACTTTTTTTTGACTATTAAATCAGTGGGTAAAATATTTAATGAACATTGAAAAATATGGAGAAAAATTTAAATAGAAAAAAAAAATTAAACACTTTTTAGAACAGTTTGTGTTAAACACACAGAAATATTAAATTTATTCGTAGTGAATTTAATGAGGGCAGATTTTGTCATTTGAACCCCCTGTTTCCTTAACGAGTCAAAAATAAAAGAGAATAATATGTAAAGAAGCATTTTTTTTTTTTGGAGCAACCGTGAAATTTGTAAAAAGTTTCTTACAAATTGTCTTTGCATCCCTGCCGTAGCAACTCATCAACACTATAAATAAAACAAAAAATGTGCTTTCTTTTAAGTGTTTGTGTATTTCTTCGTTGATAGGCAGGCTTTTCGTTACTTAGTTCAATTGTTAAATAAAACTCTAAAAAAATGGTCATGGTTTGATGGTTTCCTCAATAATTAAGGTTATTAAGAAGTATATGTTTATGTTCCCTATGAGCATCGTGTCAAAATAGTTAAAGTTAACTAGGTCTTACTTTCGTAGATAAATTTGATAATTTGCAGCTCATTTGTTTTGAGTAAAACAAGAATTTCGATTTTTCAGGTTCAAACGGATGGATATCACAAATTCTACTGATATATTGATACTGCCCTTTATGAGTTTTTTTGAGTTAATGATAATAAACTCAAGCGGCGTGCTCATTAAAACTTGATTGACGTGTGGGAGAAAAGTGTTATCACATTTCCCCTCTGCGCAACCGTATAGAGTAGCCGCGATTCCCGTTTCTTTCTCTTGCATACAAACAGAACGATACGACATGAAAATAATTCAATAAATCTAACAGCATTTGCTCAAATATCAGGTATGGAGTCATAATTGTTGTAAAAAAACAGATCAACCACCAGAATACGTATTCAAAATAGTAATTGAAAATAGATAAAAAAAGAGAAAAGTTTCCGTTTGATGCTTTAATCCTCTTATTTGTATTTTTGAATATTTCTGGAAGACATGTAAACTCATAGAAAGAATAATCTAAACAGACATAAAAATACTTTCAAAAATTGAAAGGTGAATTAAAGAATCCAAAATAGTGAGTATATTGTGAATTAACTCTGTAGATTGTTGTCATTTTGCAAAATATAATTTTACAGATGATTTTTGTTTTATTACAATTATGAAGCAGAATTAACATTTAAATAACGGCTAAAAAAACAACGGCTTTATAATGTTTAAATAAAATGTCCAATTATAAATATAATATTATTTAAAATCTCTTAAAAACGATTCAATCAATATGCCTTAAGAATCTAAGAGTTATTGCCCGAATTTAAGTACATTCGAATTATTTATTGTATGCATTTTAAAACGATAAATTAAAGTATCCGACAACCCTAGAATTGTGAATTTTGCCAAAAACTGACAATTTTTTTATGATTTTACTTTATAGGCCATCTTATTAGCTTTATCATTTTCCGTTCACTAGAACAAAAACCACCAGTGTTTTAGTAAAAGAAGATGCCATTACTTTAAGCAAGATGTCATACTTTAAAACGCGTTTTACTCGAAATTTTTTTAAAAATAATCAAACGGGGCCAGCGATTGTTCAAAATGTTTTGAAAATAATTAAATGAAATTTTTTTTGTTTAAGTTCTGTATAATAGTAGAAGTGCTTAAACTTTCAGATTTATCAATCACTGTTTTATTACAAAATTTACAGTCCCTTATGTGAATATAATCATCGTTTTAGTAAGCAATTTCTTATAATAACTGAGATAAAGGGCTCTAGTTTTTGTAAAAATTAAAATACCTCTTATCCTGAAGGTCATTTCGACAATGTATAACATAGCAACACATCAAAAGTGAAAAATTGAAAAATTGTTCATAAACCTTTGGTACAGAAGGGGCCACGTTTATGTTATTTTTTGTAAATTTTTACCCATTTTGGTAATAATAATTTCTTTTTCTCTTTTTAATGTTAGCCTATTTTTCTTAAAATGTACTAAAAAAATCTAAAAACAACAAAAAAATCCACATATTTCCATTTTTTTTAAAAAAAAAAGTTGTCGCAACCAGTCGGATACCTTAAAAAAAATTCAATTTCGTTAACAATTCTAATTTAAATGATTATAAGTATGAAATCTTCTACCCCCAATTTTTTAATTTAAATTCTGCAAAATGAAACGAGCCAAATTTATTATTACACGTCTAAAGTTATATGGGGAAGGCTGTAATCAATATTAGTAAACCTTTCTATCGCTAGTATAATTAATAGGTACTGCATTTATAAGCAGGATTATTGTAATTACAAACCTTAAAACTCCGTAAAACAAATGAATTGTTTCTTAAAACTGTCTTCTCTAAGTCTCTAATCAATTTTTAACTTTAGTTAGAGTCTGAGATATTAATGAAATAAATTATTTTCGTTATATATACATTCATCAGTAGTTAAATTTGAGGGAAATTTTTTGTCAACTTGTGTTTTATTCATGGCTCTTTTTTATTAATTAGTAAAAATCATGCTTTCCTTAATCAAAAGGTATTTGTCTATAGCCTTTCGAAATAAATTTATTTATATTTCTGGAATAAAATGCAGTTTACCTCCCTTTCTGAGTTTCTTTAGTTTTCTTCCTTTTTTAAATAGTGGCATTATATAGACTTCGTGATATTTGATTAAATTACTGATATATCAACATTTCGAGCAAAATTGCTTTTTCTTAAAATAAATAGGGTTTTTAGATCTTAATTGAACAATTGCCAAGAAAATTAAAAAAAAAATCTATTCATTTTTTAAAAAATAAACGAAAGTGTAATTAAAAAAAGGAAATGTTTTCAATAAAATTAACAAAAAATTAAGCAAATGATCATAAATGAATTGATTTTCATAAAAATTTGCTTATCAATTATCTACTTTTGAATTATATAAATCTAAATCCATTAGAAGCATTTAACGAGTATTGTTTTCTTCGCTGTCAAACTCGGTTTAATTTGAAATAAAGCAATTATGTAACCTAAATAATCTAAAGGCACTGTCATTGGCGTTGCTAGTCCTGAATGGGCCCTGTATCAAAATTCCTTGGAGGCCTTTTTGGAGGCCCCGGACAATTTTTTACTTATACTCGTACATGTATATGCTCCTATAGCTTGGGGCCCCCGTATCATTGATACGGCGGTAGCTACGCCCTGGGTACTGTGGATAACTTCGTGTGTTGTGAGTTTGAGTGTCCATTCTATCAAAGTTTACCATTTGGAATAATGGATAGTTATTTTATTTAAATGTCAACTTGAAACCTTAAACGTCCAAATCTTTGAATGGAGCAGATCCGGTCCATTTGTCGAAAAAATGAATTTCGTGGATGGTCCCCTGTTCAAGTCGAGTTGCAAGTTCGAATCTCGATTCCACTGAACGTCCGTCTTGTGAAATTGTAAGGATACTAGCCCTTTAAAAGAGATTGAATGTCAAAATCGGAAGGAACTTGAGGTACCAGTTCTATTGTCATGTTTGTCACTAAATCATGGTTTCAGAATTTATGAGATCCGTCCCGTGTAACTGTAAAGAGAGAGAAACAAGTAGTTCTGTAAGAACTGAATGAGATAAA
>BMAO01033897.1:129668-148631 GCA_019973975.1 Trichonephila clavata | reverse complement strand
AAAGTTTTTAAAAAACTTCCAAAATGCTCAATGCTTTAAAATTGTTAAATAATGGCTGGTCAAACTAACTTACTATTTTCAGAATCAATATAATAGCATAATTTGAATATAAAACAAAAATATATTTTATAACTGTTTATGACTTCTACTCATAATGTAAAAAGGATGAAATATAAATACATAACTTAGTGCAGTCAAAAACAATCATAATTTGTAAAACTCCGGCCGCACTACTAATTCCAATACATTTTACAAACTGTAGCTAAAAACAATTATATTCTTACGGGACCAAAAATTTATTTATGTATGGAAATATTTTTCCTTATTAAATATATTAATGAATAATTACAAGATGATTTCTAAAATCCTAAAAGCCTTTAATGGAGAAAAAGCCCGACATAATTTGGATAGTTAGAAATTTCATTATATAAATAGGCATGCTTTAAAACAAATAAATTTGCAAAGAAAAAGCAATTTACAAACATTTTTGTATTTACTGAATATAAAATAAATCAGAATTCATCCTCAAATATACATAATTGTGTAAGAAAAGGTTTTGTTCAATTTACAAACAATTGCAAAGAAACTTTTATAAATAATAATTTAAATAGGTATAAATAGCAAAAATTATCAAAGAAGTATACAAAATATTATTAAAATTTGCTATAAAATGTTTAGTCAAAGCAAAATACCTTTTACAAAGCCAAAAGTTTATCTAAACAATTGTACATTACTGAAGCTAGAAGTGTACATATGCATATAGAGGGCAAAAACAAATATATTTGTTCAAAACATTTTTAAACCGTTAATTTTAAGAAAAAAGATTTTGTATACATTGATAGATACGTCATTGATTGATTGATATACGTCGTTTATAGCACTGTCACAGTGTGATATTTTTCGAAACACGGCGCTGCACACAATCGTTCAACATTACAATCTTTACATTCAAAACGTGTTTCTCTTCGAATGCATTTTCCGTTATCATTTTTCTTAAGGTAGCATACGACACATTTTCGTGGTGGTTTGTTTTTTCTTGAAGAGTCACTTTCCACATATGAAGCCATTATGAAGCACATATTTCCATTTATGCCTTCCAATTAAACGGACTACATTTTCAGAAATTTCAGAGGTAACAAAGTTTCGAGAATCGGAATTACTACTTCCTTCTTCTATCAATCGTTCAATCAGTTTCATTCGAAAACCAATATGATTTAAAATACCGCCATTTTTTTTATAGATAGTGAAGGAATTCCACACAATTTGATTTAACAACTGTCGAAAAATCTTCTTGTAGTATTTCCTTTGTTGATTTCGGGCAACAGGATAGTAGGATAGACACTGGTCTGATCTATCAACACCACCCATGGTGTTGATAGATAAAACACCGCTGCTTTTGGTTTCATTTTCACAGAATCTTGTTTCTTAGCTTTCACTTCCATCATATCAGCGTTATGAAAAATGCTAATCATATGCAGGGGTTTTTTATCCTTGTACTTCAAAACACACATTTTTTCCCTTTTGGAAGGCAATAATTTCCACTTTCTTCACTTTAGAATCTTTTAATGAAACAGGTAAACCTTTTCTAGGTAACGGACTCGTGGCTGGCGTATCATGAGTTCGAGCCCATTACCACTGAAGACCCGCCGTGTAGAGGAACGATGCACGTTAAGTCTGTCAAGAGCTGAAACGTCCCTCTGTTGGTGTGGTGTGGTAGTTAGGAGAAGGAGAGAGGTGCTAGCACAGGTGTCATCCTCGTCACTTGACTATGGTTCAAAATGACGAGGTTCGTCGCCAAAAGTTCTCGAGTATAGCTGAACAGAGCGACGTTAATATTCACTCACTCACTCAACCAAATTGTATGAAATTTACGAAATAAATGAAAAAATATTAGAAGTGGAATAAATTAAAAATTCAATTTAAAATTTTAAATATCCAAAGAATTATTAGTATTTATGGTAAATTTTTTTCAACTGCGTACGCGAGATACCTACATAAATATATTTTTCGAAATTCAAATGCAGAATTTCAGTGCAGCTAATATAAAATTCCTGGTTTTGTATGGTTAAGATTACAAAAAATGTCCAAATTTTAAGTACTTGTTCTTCAGCCAACCTCTATAATAGAATCTAAATGATAAGAGATTTTGCATAAATAGATATTTTTTTTTACTTGAATTTAAAATGGATCTTTATATTTATTTATTGACGCAAATGTCAACTGTAAATTTGTCCAGGTGCTCTTTTCATTTCTCTTTGCCCGAAGATTCAAGCTTAAAAATTTGAGAGCTTGTTGTTCCTATTCTCTTTGAAGGAAACTGAAGTTCAGACATTAAAAATTCTATTATAATTCGTTATCTAAACAATAAAAAACTAGGAATTGTATGTAAGATACTCTGAACACCTGGCTTTTGATATTATGAAAAACTAAAGGATTTTTTTAAATAGGTTTTTTTGTTGTTATTTTTATCAATGCGTACAAAATTTTTGCAAGTTCTGTTGTACAGAAACTTAAAAATTATTCATGTTTAGAATTTTAAAAGTTTAACAGGTTTTAAATTTTGAACCTTTTTTTTTTTTTATAAATTTTTGACACAAACGAAATAATTCCTTTTAAAAAAAACTTAGAAGTATTAATTAAAATAAGAAAAACGAAACTGTAAATCATCCTCATTGTTTTAATATATACTTTGAATTTAAATATAGATATATCATAGATATTTTTAGAGATACATTATAAAAAAACTTAATTCTACTTGAGAATTTTAAGGTAAAGAAAAAAATGTGATTTTATCAAGCTACCCTTTTCCTTCCCAATTCGTTGAATTTCAAATTAATATTAAATCAAAAGTGAGTATATCATCTATATTACTTATGTGATGAAACTTAAAAAATGATTTAAATGAAAGATTTATAAAAATGCTTAGATCGTGAAAGCTACATCAAAGAATTTATTTAATTCAAACCCAAAGAAATTTCAAGTCAAGTTTACTTACAAACTTTAACTGATAGTCCGTACGCTCTGGAGGTTTTAAATTCCTCCCAGTTTTTTTACGATTGCTGCAGGGGAAGAACGGGGTTCCCGCATGCCATAAAACTTCCCGTCAGAGTCCATTGTGTCACCCCAACCCTCCCTAATTATCCTTCAAGATGTTAAGCCTTTAAAGGGGGGAAAGGAATTCGGAAAAAGACGTCTCTAACACTTTCGAAGCTGTTACTTGAGGAGGAAATAACACGTTTGGTGCATTTTTGGTGAGTCCCCGGTCTTACGGGGAAAAACGTGTGGTGCGTTTTTGAAGCATCTCAGGATGGCAGAAAAAGACGTTTGGAACGCTTAAAGGGTTAATGGCTCCATGATTCGAAATCAACGTCAAACACGCTACCATAACTGGAAAAGAAAAACTTGGGTATCTTCCAAAGGGACGGTAGCCGAATGGCCATAGCAACGAACACGTTGTTAGGTCGTGGGCTCGAAACCTAAGGCCACTGAACACTCGCCATGTAGAGGGTCTGATGCATGTTGAATAGATTGAGGCTCAAAGTCCTCCTGTTGGCATGGTGTATTAGTTTGGAGAGGGAAGTGCAAGCTCAGCTGTCGTCCTTGTCACTTGACGGGGTCGAAATTACCAAGTCTGTCATCAATAATCCTTGCGTTACTTTAGAGCAAGGGTCACCAACCTTTTACCTGGGATATGCCAAACCAATCTACCTATACGATTCAGCGTGTCACTCAGTAGGATATTTTTTAAACAATTCAATTCTCGCGGTAATGCAAGCAGAGCTGGAGAATAGAGGCCAATAGTATAGATTTTCAGGTTTATTATTAGGTGATTCGGGGTATAATGCCAGTTTGTTAATAGTATTTTCATGCGTTGATAGATAGCAATACCGAGCCGCTTGTGTGAAGAGTCTAGTCCGACATTAAATATGGCTTGTTGGTTTATCTGAATTAATCGTTTTTAATCGGCCTCATTTTTCGATCTCGTGAACATTTGAAATGGTGAGTACAACTCTTACAATGTTTCGCTCCTTATATTTAAAGTTTATAAACGTACTTGTTATTTTAAATAACATATTAGCAACATAATTGAGTTACGAATTATGTTACACGCACGTATCATCTAGAGGCGTTGCATAACACTGTAGCAAATAAGGAAATTAGTGTGTGTGGCATTTTTACCGTATACTTTGGAGAAGACGCCACATGATTCAGAAATAAATGAAATGAGCTCTAAAGTACTTTTTTTTATTTGTAACACTGTATACAAATATAAATGCAATTGAGGATTATTATTATAATTAATAATACTTAAATGCAATTAATGATAAATGGTCTATCACCATCGGTTGCCTCCACCAGAGCACGGGAGCACAGTCCTATTCCTCTGGTTATAAGACGCAAACCAACCGGGTGAAAAAAAATGCGTGAAAAGGCCCGAAGAAAGCTAGCAAAGGTGGGTAAAGTCAAAACAAGAAACCTTCGAAGAAACAGAAGAAAGAGAGACGCGTCAGTTTGTCATCCTCAAGTGAAGAAATCCCTCCAGATACTAATGAGGACACTTTTGATGATGATAATAATGACGATTTTTATGCTGTATAAAGGGTACTTTATGGTAAAAAAGGTCCCAAGTGTAACTGGATTCGGCGCATCGAATGCAACAATTAGCTGCACGAAGAGGATCGATGCAATGATAATCCCTTGCATAGAGGGAAAGGTTGTGTAGGCTATCATTCGAACCTGTACTGTCATTATTTATATCAAGCTATTTATGAAAGAATTAATTTTTTTTTTGTTTTTCTATGTGGTTATTGTTACTTCATATTTAATTTTGCAATGTTTGCCTTATTTTTTTATTTAATGCGGTGTTGTTGCATCTTACTCTGTAACTGGTGTCGTGTTCCCCCATATATGGGAGAACATGCCACAATTTAATGAATTTCTTTTACATCCAATTTCTTATTTATTTTCATACTAAGAAGAGAATCCAATTGTATAGATAACCAATTAAACGTTGAAAAATGAGTGTATTTTTTTCATAGTCTTGTCATTTCAATTGTCAATAGACTGATCGAAAAGTCTTCCCATGCGGCCACTTCCCCCATTTACTTTATGTTATTTTTCATCATTTAAAGATATTTCTTAACTCAAAAATAAACAGCATAAAATACAACTATGTCTTCAACAGGAATAGAATTAAAATTATATATATATATATATTTAAACATATTTTTAAAATAAGAAGTAGACAACAAAAAATATAAGTATTTCCATTCATTATAGTTAAATATAAATATTTTAATGTCAACTAGTGCTTGCACCGCTGTACGTTCCTATCGCAAAATCATGGGTATAATGTTTGAATTAATTTTCCATTTGCCCTATTCTGAGCATTCAGTAAAATAAATTTTTAGAAAACTCAAAATATTTTTCATATGAGGAAAGAATTTTTACTTAGACATATTAAATCAAAAGCGGAAAGCAGAGTACATGTGTTTTTCTCTCTTCTAACAATTAAACCTCTCCAGAAATGACGTTCAATAATTTACGGAATAGCTGTAAATTTATCTTTAGAGCTATTCTTCAGATATTTTCTTAATTCCTTAAGTCTCAATAACTCTGGTGATGTTTATCAGGAAGGTCCATTGTAAATTTATCAATTTCCATCCAATCAAAAATTGACAAATTTGTAGAGTAGTGTAGAGTGCCACTGAGAACTGCACCGCATGTAACATGTGGCACGCGTGCCATAGGGTGCCGACACCTGCTTTAGAGTGTGTTATAAAGGATATCACTATGAAAATGAAATAATTCACATTAAAGGATGATATAAAATAACTCTCAAGTGCTTTCCTACATAAAAAGAAGTGGTCAACTGATCTTTGACCGTGGTTTTTCTTCTTTTTTTAACGCAATATTATTTGCCAAGTAGCTATTATTCACTTAAATACATTTGTCTTTTACGCATATATTCACTGACCGAGGCTTTGTCAAAAAATGTTCCTTTTCGTTTTCACTTTGTGCGTATTATTTGAACTACGCAACTAAAAAAATTAACATCGTTAAAATGGAGAAAAAATAAATAAGACTGCAATCATTTTTATGCTCCAGTAAAAAGCATAATTACAGAAAGCTATTATATATATAATATACCTATACTAATACCTTTTTTTAAGAAAGGAATCACTATAAAATCGAATGTATCTTCTAAGGAATTAATTTAAATAAAAAGTGAACTAGTTATAAAATTTTTGATTTTAAGTGTATATAGATATTTTTTATATAATATTCTCATTCATACACAGAATTCGTAATACTTGAAACACAAAAATAGCAAGTAATATAAAAAAGTTAAGTCAATTCCTATTTACGTCGACAAGGTAAAATTTTATTTCAATTACTTTTTATTAAACAGGTACAATATTAATATAAATATGTGTATACATATGACAGAATCACAATATTAAGTGACAAAAAAGAGAAATCGATTTTCTCTGCACAAATATTTCCTTTTTTTTTCTATATATGATGTTGGACTATTATTCATAAATTAAATTTAATTATTCTAATAAAATAGTATAGTAAGAAAGAAATCACGTTCTCAGAAATTAGGCCATCGCTGGTGGGATTCAAACCCCCGATCTTTGGATTCGAAGTCCAACGCGCTACAGGGACATAACGAACGAGTTTCCTTTAAATATATGGTGTTGGACTATTATTTTTGTTTGTTAATATTTATTCATTTTTTAATTTAATTAATGAATTAATATTTGAAAACACTGTATTAACATAAAGTGTCATCCCCCATAAGTTTAAAAAAATGTATTTGAACTTGAATTGATGAATAGAAAAGATTTTATTAACGATTGAAAATTTGTACAAGATACATATTTGTAAGGATAATTAAATTAGATCTAACATTAAATCCCTAGACCACTTTAACTTTTATTTTCCGTTATATACATCTTCAAGTATCAAACTTATTATCCAGTTCGGGAATGAACAACACATGTCCCTAAACAGAACTTTTTTCTCCTACCATTAATTTTTATTACCTCGTATGTCAGGCTTAACTTTCAAATATATCTCTTCAATAAGAAGTGTACTTGAGAAACATCTGCCTAAGTAGTCGCAGATTCTGATACTTAACGCGTGTCCGTTTTCTCTTAGCAAGCAGATTCCAAAATATGTTCGTTGAATATTGAACATTTAAACAAAATGCCTTAATGTTACTCGGAAACACGATATATATATGAAATAGAAGTTGTTGGCCGTTGAAATAATTTTCTTAATATGGGAGTGATGTTGCATTATTATTGAAGAGGCAGTCTTGAGGTTAATCTTGCTTATTATACATCTTGAAACATTTAAGCAAGGACAACACAATACACACACACAAGCTGCAGCTGGCTACATGTTGATGCAAATACAGAAGCGAAAGAGACAAGAGGGCGCGTAACCTTCTGCTCCGAGTTTTAAATTGGCGGTGAAGGTCGTACAACTCTTTTGTAACAGGAGTCGTGATTGGATGCAAATGCGCACGAGCAATTTGTTTAAGATTAAGATTATGCGTGCGAGCAATTACAACAGTCTTGTGCGAAAGAAGTAGGAAATAATTTAACGGGGTAAAGTTAAAGGGTTAGAAGAAGTCTTTACATATATATATATAGCAACCATTCTGATGATAGGTTTGAATAAATTAAAATACATTAATGAGAAATTCTTATTTTGTTTCCTAATTAATATAATTGTATTTTTTAAAATAATTGAAATTTTCAAAAGTGATATATAGAAGGTAATTAACAATTCTAGAATAATTATTTCAGAGATTTAGAACTTACTTATATCAGTACAAAATGGAAAATGTGTTTAACTAATATTTATGAATTTAGCTGAATTTCAAAAGGGGCCGAATAAAATTAGGAATAATCAAGCATTAATTTCTTAAAGCATGAATTACTAAAAAAAGGTGAATAAAAAAAATTTCCGTGGTGATGTAAAAAAATTATTTATCTCACACACGAGAACAATCATAAAAAGGCGGTAAGACCTGTTCAGTCCAGTCCTATGGTTACAAGCTAGAAATAAAGCATAATTTTCCATTCAATCAACTACTTCAAACTCCAAGATTAACACATGACATCATATCTTAAAATTGAAGAAGCACGTTTGTAATATAACTGCATAATATATGTGAATTACAGTCTTAAAATTTGAGCAATGGGTAAGAACAGTTGTATAATTTATACAAAATGCGTTGGTCTGCGTTAGGCAGACCACCCTATCCCCTTTTTTAATGTAGTTTCTTTATTCATTCAATTACTGCTCGTGGTTCAAACCGTATAAAAGGTTTTTGTAAAATCTGGGCTCAAGTGTTAGTAAAAAAAATAAAGAAATTAATTTTTAACATTTCGTGCTTTAATTAAGAAGAAAACAATTAAAAATTTCGTAAAACAACTTTTTAAAAAAAATAACTCATGAGAGAGAGAAGTTGGGGTTTTTTTTCAGTACAAAATTTAAAAGAAATATATAAGTTTGAAATATTATGCCATTCGCATTAAAATTTTACTCGCGAAGTATTTTTTTGACTACAAAAAAAATTATTTCTAGAAAAATGAATGTCATATATTATAAATACAAAAAGGACAAAAGAGCACTCTGATTTTTAAATACTTCATTCGGTAATGATAAAGAACTTTTCATGTTTCCTCCCATTCATTCAGCGTTTTTTGTTTTCCTTGATTTTTTACAACAAGCGCGTGTATTACAAATATTTGACAATAAGTGCTTTAAAAATTGTTTTTTCATGAAATCATTTTTTATAATACAAGATTTTTTGCAATGAAAATGATACTTTATTTTATTTTCTGAAGTTAAAGGAGATAAAAAGGCTGATTCCATAAAAGCAAAAAATAAACGTATAAAGATAGAATTAAACAATGTATGCAAAAACTGTTTAATTTCTGGTATTGTGTTTTTAATATAATTTCGAAGGAGAGCATTTGAGCATTTTTGTTCAGATTACCTTGATTCCTTGTGACGGATCTATACGGTCTTAAACTAACAATCTCTATTTTTCTAAAAAGTTTTATTTATATCAACCAATCTCCACCGGGAGCCAAGGCGTGATTTATGCAAATGAGATATTTTATATAAGTTCGGGTTTCGCGAGTTAACAAGAAGGTGAAAGCGAAAGAGAGAGAGAAATAAAGTGAAGAGTTAGAATTTTAAAGTAAAGTGAATTGAAGCATCGGTAAATCAACTCGCAGTTGTTGACAAATTTAGTGTGAAGTAACGCGACGAGCAAAGCTGAAGAGTGAATTTATAAAGTCTAGAGTGAAGCTTAACTTTTATCTCATCCAACCTGAACCAAAGCACTCCACAAGACGGACCTGCCGAAATATAGGAATCAGGTTAGTGACTTAGAAATTATAAATACGTGTACGTGTGTTAATTGTAATTGTCCATGCTGATCTTTCGTGGATTCAGTTCAGATTCCGTAGTTCCGCTAATAGTTACCCCTTCTCATTCTCCACTGTGTTTTATTGTTCTTAAATTTGAATAGTGTATGTGTAACTTTCCTTGATTAAGAGATATCAATAAATATAGTGATTTGTAAAGATGTCTTTTGAATTCGTTAATCCGCCTACACGTCCAGAAAGAAGTAACGGTAGACGGGGAGATGATAATCTTAGGGGAGGTTATATTTCACGACATCCTTGTTGAAAGAACACAAGGAATGGTTTGCAAACGATCTTGATTGTACCAACCACGTTATATTTTTCAAAATTTAAACTGTTTTTTAATTCTTTTAATATATTTAGGTAACCCCATCTCCCCAACATACACTAGACGTAGTTTTGTTTGAGCAAATCATTTGTATAGAAGTGCGTAATTGTCCATTTTAAGACCAAAAGGAATACTGAATCATTGCTTTTTCAAAGTTTTCTTCTACGCTTTCTATCTGCGAAAGTTTTTTTTTTCTGTCGTGGAATGGATTCTATTGTTGATTTGATTATTTATTAAGGTTACTTTTTAAAGCAACGTGAGGTCTACTCGCTTTACTACTCATCATTTTGAACCTCACTCAAATGACGAGGACAGTACCTGAACTCTCTAAACTTCCATTTCACCCCCAACGTGAGGACTGAGATCGGACAGATTTAATGGGTCCAACGGGTCTTTTAGGACAAAAGGACTCGAACCCGACACTTGACAAATAAGCACAGACATAGAGCTCCTGATATTGACACTCTTATCTATTTAAACGGCAAAGACACGTGATTTTTTGAGAAAATAGTGAATTTAAACTACATTAACAAAACAAAACAAAATCTGGAAGTTAACCAAAAAATGTAGTTTTTATAGGCATCTAAAAATCCCCAACTGAAATAAGAAGGATGAAACTTAAGAAGTAGAAACAAAAGAAAATGTAATTTGAAATCTTTTGTTGTTGTTGTTATTATTATTAGTTTGTATTTTGAGAACTATAAAATGATTAGTAATTTATCAGGGCAGACATTTTTGAGATGTGTAAAATGGAAAGTTTTACATCGTACAATGGTGGAGATCATTTATATGTATATATATAGTATAATAAAATGAGATAAAATAATAAGACAAAGATATACAACCAACAAAGCTAAGAGATAGAAAACATATTCTAAGAAACATAACTAAAAATAAATAGTGGAAATGAATAAACAGGAAACAGAGGTAGAATTTTTAAGGCTATTATAATTTCTAAGGCTGTCACTGAATTAGGCCAGTAAAACTAGGGTTAAGCATGCTTTATGGTACCACCTTCCTCGTACAACAGAAATTTTCAACATAATAGAAAAAAACAGAGTCATGTTGAAAAGTTAGGCCTAAAACTAACACAAGGTGTATTTTGCACCAGACAATAAAATAAAATTAAAGCATGAAAAGAAAGGTTTCCTTCAAAGAAATGAATGCAAAAAAAAATTAAGGAAAAGTAAGCAAAAACTTACATGTAAGAATACTAGCCATATGAGAAATAAGGACAATGCATTTTAGTCAAATATCGCGCGCAAAATGACGCGTTAATATTGAAGTGTTAACACAGAAACAAAAAATAGCGACGCCACCTAGATTGTTTTATTGTAATTAAACTAAGCAAACGATAGCATATTGAAATTAATAAAAAAAAATAGAAGGAAATAAAATAACATAGAAATATATTTAATTATTAAAATGAAAGAAACAGAAAGAGTTAAGATAACACAGAAATATATTTAAAAATGAATTTACTTGGATAGTTGTAATCCAAGCAATTATTGCAAAATTGGTTATAACTACTTTGCTTTAAATCGTTATCAGTAACTAAATCATAGTTTTTTTTATAAAAATTTAGAATAATATTTCTAAAAATAGAAAGGTGTAGGTTACTACACCAGATTGGCATTTTTATAATGTTAAAATCAAAAGAGTCTCTATTATCAAAAATATTACTAATTAGTAGATTATTCTTAACATTTAATTGGAGGTCCAAAAAGTTTGCTGACTCATTATTGTAATTAGTTTTTAATAATTTCAAATATTGTGGATAATAATTAAAACTAGGGACATAATCTATTATATTACTAAAGATAATTAAGTCATCTGTGTGTCTAAAAAAGTCGCTAGATTCGAAATTAATACTATTATATTCATTAAAATGCAAATAAATATTGGCCAAACAGTTACTTGCTGGCCCATCTTGTGGCAGACCTTTAATTTGCTGATAATAAGAGTTATTATGAAATATATCATTTAATACTAGTTGAAAAATAGAAAGATATATATCATATTTTATTAATTTATTCAAAGAATATTTGCTGTAGGTTATTTCGAGTATAATAAACATGTCTTCTATATGTATGGAGTTAAATAAATCTTCAAAATCATAGGTATGACTAGAAATCATTTTTTACTTGCATGTACTTAATAATGTCTATACTATTCTTAACAAAATAGAGTTATCAATTTTGTCTAACCTGGATTGAATAATATTATAGGATATCTCTCTTTTATTGTATAAAACTTCTTTACACATTAATCCAAAGTAAAAAACAACACATAAAAAAAAATTCAAGAATGCTAAAATCATTAGCAATTATTTTTCAAAAGAAGGAGAGAATTTGGTTTATAGAATGCAAATTTCTTAAGTAGACCTTTGATAGACGCAGGACAAATATAATTATTTGGGGACTCGTGAAGGCTCAAAGATGTCTTACTGAAATACTTTTCATCTGTGACATTCCACTATTTCAAACCTACAGTAAACCATTTCGGGGCGAGCATTTTGAGAAATCGAACAAAATACACACAGAGCACAGATTGGATATTAAAGCTCTATTCCCGAAATATATTTCGTGGCTATTCCTCAGAAAGAAAAAAAAGAATGCATTTATTACGCAGAAATATTCAAATAGTAGACTTGTTCCAAAAAACCTGGAAAGTTATTTTCCAGAAAACATTGTCTTCATCCAGCGGCTGACTTACGACCATTGTTATACGTTTGACAAAGGAAGGGAGGAGTCTTGGCAACGCCCTTGGCGAGGAAAAGTGGCGCGAGTGACGCCAGGAGGAGCACTTGCTTTTGTTTGGCAGTGCTTCATTCATTCAATTTATCATTGAAGCTTAATACTTCACATAGAATAAGTTGAATTAAATAGCCATGAAATATGAGTATTCGGAAAATTTTTATTTTATCAACTTAACAATATTCATGTCACCATTTTTCAAAAGTTAGATAATGATTAGGAAATGTTTGATAGCATGAACAGTGTCTCTCACATGTGGTAAAATGGATTTTTTCAAATAAAACTGTTGACTATTAAAATAATCTTGCAGAATGCAATGATTGATATTGCTATTTGAAATATTAGTTCAATCCTTCTTCAGAATAGTAAATTTTGAGCAATTGTTCGATGGAGACATACAAAACGATGATAAACCATTACCTTTTTTCATAAATCCTTAAAGAATGGTAAAAAGTTATAAAAGATTTTAACTGTGGTCAAAAACCAAGAGATTTTAATAAAGATATATGAATATAAATCAAGAGATATAAATAATTATTTATTGAATATTTTTAAAAAGATTCATTTTTAGCGCTTCATTATTTAATATTAACAATCATTATCCTTTTTTCTCAAGTGTGGCTACGTAGGAAATATATATCAGAAATTTCTTTTAACATATATATTTTTGTATAATTTTTTACAACGTTATTTTAATATTCAAACATTGTTTTCAACTAATGATGTAAAAAAATAGTTTTTTTGTTCTAAATCTCTGGGTATTATTTTTGTAAAATTACTTTTCATTCAAGGTTAGTTGTTGTTCAGATCAAAATAGAACGGCTTTCCTTGCTCTTAATGCAACGGGAGTGATGAAAAATATATTCAAAGCTATTCGATGAGTAATTATCAAATATTTTTTGAAAAAGATTTTTTAAAATGCATATACATGAACGTGACATTTTCATCCATTAGAAAGCGCGATTTGCTTCTAAGCCTTTATAACACTCTTTTACATGCTTTACTCTATTACTTGTGTCCAGATTATACATTTCAATAATTTTCTATATTTTTCACTCTGGAAAAGACTGAAAATTATATTAAATTATTGAGATCAAGTTAGCTATTGTCAGCAACTATTTAAATAATTTAATTCGGAATTATTTTTATGATTCTTGTGTGTGTGTGTGTGTGTGTGTGTGTGTGTGTGTGTGTGTGTGTGTGTGTGTGTGTGTGTGTGTGTGTGTGTGTGTGTGTGTGTGTGTGTGTGTGTGTGTGTGTGTGTGTGTGTGTGTGTGTTATGTTTTTGATGAAACTTTTTTTCTTATCTTTATCGAGAGGACTTGGTTATCCTTTTTTTAACACGCTTTTATAAGTTTCACTTGTATGTAACGGAATCTTGGAACTCGATTTTTACCCACTTTGAAATAATTCGAAATTTTGCGCACTTGTCTAGGACCGATGACAATACAATAATTTTATAATTTTGTTCTAATGTCCTCATTAGGATCGTCAGGAATAACGATTAACAGATTTTGCGACAATTCCGTATACGATTTCCAGATTTGGCAACTTATTGCATATACCATTTTCAGGTTTAACGACTTATTGCATTTACCATTTTCAGATTTGGCGACTTATTGCATATACCATTTTCAGATTTGGCAACTACTTCCATATACTTTTCCAGATTTGGCGACTAAAAGATTATGGTTATAACCTAAAATCGAATACACTTGTGGTATTTGAAATAAAACAAATAAAAAAAGTGCGTGTTCTTTATGTGAGAAAGGGAAGAATGGGTGCATCGCAATTTCTTACCGTAATAATAAACATTTTTCTAAAAATAGAATTAAAAAAAAGACTCGTGCATGTGGCAAAAAATTTATGTTCTAACTGTTAAATATTTTTTTGTTTTTATAAAACAATACGTTTAGAATACGATACGTTACTATGTTTTTATTAACTCGCTTTCTTGTATGTGTGTGCGGGTGGAATTTTGTGAATGATTTTTAACTTACTTCCCGATGAGCTAGAGACTTGAAATTTGGACCATGGCTCAGAAATGGATGGCAATGCATGAAAATATGAAAAAAGTCGAAGAAAAAAATGAAAAGCAGGAATTTTATACTTTTTAGTCCATTATATAACCATGGTATATTAATTTTTTTTAATATTTCGAACTTTTTCTTCTTAACACACTTTTATTAGTTTTACTTGTATGTATAGAGACGGAATCTTTGAAATATAACGATACGGGACTCATCCGAGCCCGTATCGTTAACAAAAACAGGCCCCATAAACGAATAGTGAGTGAGAGAATATTAAAGTCACACTGATTAGCAACACGAGGGCTTTTGGCGACGGTCCACGTAATTTTTAACCATGGTCAAGTGACGTGGACGACACCTGAGCTGCCACCCCCTCTCCTAACTACCACACCACACCAACGGGAGGACGTTTGAGCTCTCGACAGACCTATAAACGAAGAGAATAAAGAGCGAGACCCGTTAATTAAGAGCAAGACTTAATCCAGCAGCCACATAATTCCGGCTCCAAATATCAAACTCAAGGATAAATTCAACAATGAATAAATGATAGTTTAAAAATATAAAAAAACACGCTTTTATTGTAGATCGAACTAAAAAATTAAAAATAAATTATAGTTTAAAAAAATTGAAAAACACTCTTTATACTGAATCCAACTTAAATGAAAAAAATAATTCTTTATATAAGAATAAAATAATTAAGGAGAAAATTAATATCATTGGGGTAAAAGCGTGGGGTGCTTTGTACCACATTTTTACACTAACCCAGCATTTCGGAATAGAAGTAAGAAATAATAACAATTGATATAGAGCACCCCTTTAAGTTGGATACAGTATAAAAGCGTGTTTTTCATTTTTTAAACTATAATGTATTCCTATATTTTCTGACACAATGCTCTTATTGCTTGTACAGCTACATTTTGAATGCAAAATACCCGTAGAATGGAATAATTATAAAACAGCGCCCTATTTTTTTAACATTTCACTTATATTAGTGATACATTTTTGTTTTAATTCGCTTTCTTTTTATTACATAGATTGTTTGTATTTTTGATTTTCATTTTAAAATCTTGTTCTCTCAACACTTTTTTTTCTTCTTTTAATATTTAATGAAGAAAAAACGAATGCTTCTAAGAATGATGAAGAAATGAGAATTATTTTAGTCTAGGTGAATTGTAGACAATGGAAGTTTCGAATCCTATTCATCGAGATTGTTTGTCTCAAGCGACGACTCATGTCATTTTTTGCTGAGAAAGCCTCCAATATCGAATCGATCAAAAACTGACAACCGTAGATTTTGTCCAACACTAGAAGTATTTCAAATTTCTTTCAGAATATTTTTCCCTTCCTCGTGCTTTGGGAAGGGCACGAAAGGTTCAGCCAAGCACAAGAGTCATCGAAAGGATGGAGCCGAAGATCGAGTATTGGGACATTATCAATATTATTCTTTTCGTATAAAAAGTCCAAAAGTTTAGTGTAGGGTGTGTTTTTTTTTAAACTTAAAACGGAGAACTCTATTTCTTTGGTTTTACTTTCGAAAAAATGTACAGTGGTAAAGTACTTTTACACTATAATGCTTTACATTAATAATAATTTCAGTAGTTGCTCAATGCAAATGGAGCCCTCAAGTTAGAAAAAAAGAGATATTGCAGTCAAACTCTTATAACACTTTATTTGTAAAAAGTAGTGAAAATCCAACCTCGCGTTGCACATTAATCAAATTTATTCAAACGTATATTTGTATGAATTTCAATCTTACTTTATTTCTTGCGAAATCATCAATTATTTTGCAGCTTAAATTTATCTGCTCTGTACACACAAAATGGCGAAGTTATTCGGTCTTTCTACCGACATTGTATTCATTAAATACGTTTTTACTTTAGAGGTAATAGAAAGAAAAAACTTCAGTCATATTTCAAAAAACGGGTGAGACATTTCTTGGTCTCAGGGGTGGATTTGATATTTATTGACTCCTCTATCATGCGAAAAACCTAAGTTGTCTGGATTGTCTGACGTAATTTTTACGGTGTCTTCTTTAAGAAGTATCGAGAAATGGCCCAATTCATCTTCCAAAGTATATAAACATCGCTGTCGTTTTTGTACATACCCTTCAATATTTTTAATTCTTTCTTCTGATGACAAATTTCATCAAAAATATTGAAAAGTCACGGAGAAGTCCTGGTCGCGAACTCTCAGGGTGACGTTATCGAGTCGTCACCCTCGTTCGGCAATGTTGATGCACGTTCATGTCTGTAAGCCAGCGTTTCTCAAACTGTGGGACGTGCCCTCTAGGGGGACGTGATAACCCTACGAGGGGGGGGAGAGCATATCGAAAAGTCAAAAATAAGTTATATATTTACTAAAAGGTATACAATTTATATATTTATTGAAAGGAAGCAAAACAAAAATACATTCTGACATAATAAATTAGCAATATAAAAAAAAATTAAGTAATTCTTATATAGACCAATAAAGAAAAATTTTATAATTTAGTTACTTTTTATCAAATAGTTACAATTAATATAAATATGTATATACATATGACAGAATCCCAGTATTAAATGGCAAAATAGAAAGTGATTTTCCCTGCAATTTTCCATTTTCCCTTCTATATATGGTGTTCGACTGTTTTTTGATTGTTACTATTTATTGATAAATAAATTTAATTATTATGATAAAATAGTAATAGAAAGTATTTTATTAACAATTAAAAATTTGAACAAGATATATATAGGGAGAGAGTGAAGTAATAGTAGGAATTGAAAAAAAAAATACACATTTACACTGATATAATATCAATTTAAATGTATCAATACTTCACAATGTATTTTATAACTAATCTATCAATGCTAAAAAAAGTTAACAATAAGTTTAATAATTACTAGTGACTCACATGGGTTGGTCATATTCCAAATTTAATACTTAATTTGATTATTTGTACGGTTTATGATTAAAATCATACTCTAGCTGTAACATCAAAGTACATTATTATTGCATTCAATGCATAGTTATTGTATGATGGGGGAAAACTATGACTGAAAATTGGGTCGCAAATATTGAAAGTTTTAGAATCATTGCTGTAAGCTTTTACAATGCCATCTCAAATGTTGTAGTCACTTAACCGAGGCTCAAAATTTCATCGCCAATAGCCCTCGTGTTGCTTTGCGGTACGACACTCACTCACTCTGCATTGCTCGAAAATCACTCAAAGCACTTAGTTCCCTTGTCTATTGAATACTGTGGGAATACCTCGATCGTGACAAATAAAGATAGAAACGATATCGATAATAAGGAAGAGCCCTTTAAAAATGAGGTCAGCGTCATTTTAGAGCCATCAAAATTAAAAGCAGTGCCAGAAGGCTGCCCTATATTCTTACACACATAATTACAATGGGCCTTAAAATCCTAAAGCAACGTTAATTTGTTGACTGAAATACATAAGTGCTCGGGTATCGTACTGATCTTTCGATTATAACAAGGGGAAAATAATCGTTTTGAAATTGCAACTTTGGATAAAACCAGATGGTTCCATTCAACGATGTATCCTAAAGAAGAAATGAATTATTGCTGGCCAGATGTATTTTTATTGCAGCTTTAAATGTATTACTCCACAAAGCAATCCCGAAAATAGATCAACAAATTCAATCTCTTTCGTATACCGAACTTTCGTGAAATAAAAATCTTGTAGAAGATAAGGAATGAGGGGAAAAGAGTACCAATTGTATTGCAAAGATTAACAAGAGATACTGGCACAAACAAAATTTTCTAACAAATATTTATCTGAGCTGTTCTACTAAGAAAAAGTAACCTTGTAAGTGCTATTCTCCACTTAGTTGAAGGAAATTTAGTTAACTGAAGTGATTAATGAAATTTACCGCAGTTTTTTTAGATTCATTAAGTATTTTAATCTTTTTTTTATAATCATGAAGGTTTGTTTTGTTTTGTTTATGGCCAACTGCAATCGAAAAAAACGTAATAAAAAAGGAATAAGGATAAGCTTTAATCGTACTTTGTATTCAATGAAGTCTTGTAAAGGAATCGAATTCGTTATGAATACCAAATGGTAGGGACTTCCTTGTTCTTCTCAAGGCAGGATTTGTTAAATAATTCGTCGCCTTGCCAGGCCGCACTGGCCGCCAATGTTGCTTCAGATGAAAACTGCATGGTTCTAAAAAGAAGAGTCTGGTAATAAATAAACTACTCCATAGAAGTATAACTTCTTTAAGTAAAAAATCGAAATATCAGTTTTTGACACTTTCCTTGTGACGGGTTTATCCGAGTTAATTTCATAAACTAATCCTCTTGGGTAACTTTGGGGACAGTATTTATTCTATTTCACAGCCTCCTCGGGAAAAACACGAGATAATTATATGCTATTTAGTTCGACTATATAA